>NW_027019328.1:6857449-7161930 GCF_013076305.1 Rhopilema esculentum
AAGAATTTATTGTTTTAGATCAAAATTGTTGAATTAATGCGATCGATATTCACGTGAAGTCAGTCTCTCTAACATGGACTAGGAACGGCATATAGGTGTTCTGAAAAAGTGGTGCACCCTAAAGACTTTAGGTACAAGTCAATAAGTCTTAAGATTCAGCTTTATTGAAAGGCTCGTCCTAGAAATCTTTACGTTTTGAATCTACCAGAAGATTCATCGAAGCATTCACACACGACTTGGTGTTCATAACTGGTCACCTTTGTGTAGTACGCTTCAATATCAAAACATTACCTGCTTTTCATTCAACAGAAAGCGCAATTTAGTTTTGTTATTTTCTCACATGCTCGGATGTAGTTTTTCTGCAGCCTACTGCCGGGTCGTATTGTATCTTAGATCATAGTTTGAGCAGTTTTCTTTTTATGTGTGGTTCTGCACAGTATGTTAACGAACAAAACCTTGAAGAAAAGTACGTAGTAAGAAAAGTAGTTGTTCAGGTGAGATCTTGTCTCTGATTTATGTGGTCACGATGAATTTGGTTTCTGAAGACTAGAAAGAAAACATATTTTGGAATTTTGATAGCATATGTAGCAAGCGCGCCCTGTGCCACCCCCTACATCATTTTGAGCACGCACCCAAAGATTTCCCATTACCGAGAAATCTTACTACTTGCGTTACACTATGGCTACTACAGCTTTAGCCTATAAGCACATGTTTTTGAGGAGCAAATAGTTGATGCAAATTGGTTTTGTCTTGATAGAATGTCAGTTGAAAAAGGCAAAGGTAGAACTTATCACGAACTTGCGTGTCTTTGTTAAAAAATATTTAATAAAGCCTTGATCATAACATTTCTTTAGGATCCCTTTCTTCAAGAATGATCGAACCTCGCTATTTCTGTATTCTCCATTGGGAAGCCGACTCTGCTCGAAATGGAGAACCACTCCCCAGGATATCGTTCATTGATGTAAATAGCAAATCTACCTCGGTGGTGTCGGTCCCATTCCCGAATTTCGTGCTTGTAGATGTACTCTTGTTTTTTCGTTTCTTCCTTCTTTTACGAATACCAGCAAACAATGGCCTGCCCAAGTTTTTGCATCACTGTTCCTGTGGTGGAATATTATCATTTCCGAATGCCTAAGGTCTGTCTCCTAAGTATACGATTGAAAAGGACCTATACAATATACTAATTTATCAGAGCAAACTATCTGTTTGCTACCCAAACTTCAATCAATTTTCTTTATTCAGAGGTAAACAAAAAATTATTTTTTACGAGTGTTGTGAAAAATCTTGTTTCTGAAAGTGACGCTTTGTTCTCGCGATATTCTGCCCCGCGATATAATTTAACGTCAACTCTTTTGCAGTCTGTAGTCCGTTACTTTAATTGTGTTTTCAAAATTCAGGCATTTTATTCCCCATTCGTCTTTGAATTGTTCTCATTTAATGCGATGTTAGAATGTTTATTTCAACGAGTTCGTATTGAAAGACTTGTACGCTAAGTACGTAGTTTAGTATCCTTCTCGTTATGATCATTTGTCTCAGTTAATTCCAAAGTTTAATGACACTGCTACTGTCAAAGTCATTCCTACAGCTGACTTCAGTTACCATTGGTACAATAATAGTTTCACTTCTTCCAAATCTCAGAAATCAATGTGTTAGGCTAAACAGTGTCCTTTTTGTAGGCAGGCATCCTATTTGTGCTTTTTCGATTATGGTACACAGTCTATGCTTTCAGATAAGATCAAGTAAGGGATATTCTCTTCCATATATCAAACAGCCCAAGTGGTTTCCACCTTTTGGTCAAAAAAGGAAGAATGTGTAAGTAACTGGTCGGTTACTTGGTCTTCCTTTGCAAAGACATTAAACAAAGATAGCTTACATAGTCTTACTTGTTTAATTCCATTGTCTTTTTTATTAAGTTTAAAATTTGGAAGCTCTCCTCATTGCACTGTTTGTAAGTGAGATTCTATATACACAGAAGCTTGCTTGATGGTTTACAAGTTCTCTGTTTGCATCTTAAAGCCCGTTTTCTTCAATGCAACAGGGAACACCAGACATCTGTTTGCCTTTAGGAACACAGTAACCGATTATTATATAGCTAAAGTTGCACCACGATTAGTCGCCTACCATTTAAGTTTTATTCTCGCTCTCAAGATTTTCCCTGCCTCCCTTGGTTTTGATATACTATATGTGCAGATCTAACTCTGGATAAGCCGATCTCTGGACAAGATGAATACTTTGACTTCACGAGGCTCAACAGTATTTTTTACTGTACTTTCGACTCTTTAAAAAACTGTGATTCGATTATTAATCCTCAAAGAATGTAAATTTCTTGCTATAAGTAAAATGAGAAATTAGGAGCTGTCTACAATGAAGGCCAACCCAGTCTAAAGTTTGCTTACTTGAAATCTAAAGCACTTTCCATCCCTATTCATTTGTATCCAACGGTGTATTCGAAGCTATTGCCGTAGTTGATAAAGAGTTTTATCAATAGAATTTACGTTTTAGAATTCTCATTTTCAAGCGTGATTGCAGAATTTGTTCGTTTTTTTCGATTAAAGTTCGAGTTTTTATAAGTAAATGTTCGCACCTACCTACACATCGTAATCAGATTATTGAGTATTGATAAATGCTGAAGTATATAAAAAGAGAAAAACTAAACGTTATGATGTTATTGTTATCCCTTGCTCTTTTCCTTTTAATTAACTACAACGTCTTGTAACACGTACGAACTTGGATATCTCCTTCCTGTTTTGAAACCATGTTAGAGCACGTCCATTCATGCAGATTTTAGTGTGGCTTGTATTACTTTGGCCTAAGCTGTCAACATTATTCTTGGGGGGGAGGGGGGGTCAACATTTTTCTTGGGGGGGGGAGTAAAGTAGTATTTGGGTAAAGGAATGATAAAGTTTGTTGAATCCCTGAAGTAAGTTGTAGGTGCACTGAAATATAGATAAAAACCGTCTTGGAAGTTGGAATTGCTTTCGACATCGCACTAATCCAGTTGTCTTGGGGTTCCAAAAGGAGGGGGATTTGCACTATCTCTTCTAAATTAATAGATAGACGTATCAAAATAATTAGGGTTAGCTGTGTGAAGAAAACGGTTGATTGCATTAAAGAATTGTACCTGTAGCTGCTACAAGGGCCTTCAAGGGTTAACGAAAGCTGAAGGTAACTTCATCAAATACTTGTGTGGCCTGTCATTTGTATGAATTGATTTTCTATAATATTTCAGGTTTGCAAATTATTTGCTTTTTGTCCTGCGTACCCAGTAATAATGGATGGGGGGTGATAGAAGATTAGATTGGATAGGATTAGCCTATGAATATGGGTAGAAATTTATATGATTTTCCTCAATAATATAGACGTGGCAACCGGTGGGCACAGGGGGGCACATGCCCCTTTCCAGCCTTCTGAGTTGCCCTTTTTAGTCAACTGCACAACCAAAAGTTGCCCTTTGAATGCTTAGGTGCTATACGAACCTAGCAAAGAGAGTAGGGGGCGACCTTTTGTGGACATGAAATAAGATTTTTCCATGCGATACAGCATTAGTATTCTAAGTGATATGCTAAAAGATAATTCTTTTTTGTGTTTTATAGACTTCGAGACATGGCGTTAGTTCCTGAGTAGGGGTTACTTTACAAACGTTTGTGATGAAAGTTTCTATATCTGTACCCTGGATGCCAGAGTCTCTATTATTTAGTCGCAGAATTATGACTCAAAGCTAGGTAAAGAATATTTTTTGAGCGAGGATTCTTCGCCACCGCAGCAGTACACAATACTTTATCGTCGGTGTCATGAGGCGTCGGTGTCAAGGCCTGCACCCTACTCCAACATCAAGGGCGAAAGTAGATTTGTTGAACGCTGAAAGAAAATTGTTAGGGAGTGGGTGCAAATCCCCAAGATTTGCCAAACAAAGGGGTATATCTAAGGTGTGACTGAAAATAATATTAAAACGTGGCCAAACTGCTTCCAGTATAGGTCTGAGTCATTTGAGAATACATAGACAGTTTTTATGTTGCAATGAAGTGCACAGTGTATACGGAGTTGTTTTTCGCTATGTATATTCAAAGTTAAAACATCGGAGCAATTGAAAATAAACTTTGAATCTATATATTTTTGGTATTTACCCATATTCTTGGCACAAACCCCCTTCCACATGTCCTCTATTGGCTAAGCCCCTGCCTAGCTTCACTGCTTTACGACTGAAGGTGATTGTTGAACACAGAATCAGCATGTCACGCCCTTTGAAGCATTTTTCAATATAATTTGCCCTTTGCAGCATTTATCTATCTAATTTGCCTCTGCCTTTTTCCGGCATTTTAAAGCTATCGATTGTATAACAATGTACTTGGCTTTTCTTCTCAAACTGCTGTTAATGATGCTGAACATGTAATTTAAGTACTTAGAAAACAGCAAACTGCGTTTTGTTTGATTGATTACCAGATGGGTGGCACTAATGGAGGTTGGGGTGTCACAAAGCCGCATCTTGGTACATACATCGAAAGAGAAAACGCTGGAAAGAATTGAATTTATGACCATACGCCGTACTGCATGACGTGATTGGAACGTTAATATGTTTACATGCATCAAGAATTGGCATGTAACTGCATTTGGAATCTATTTGGAAGTTATAGAGTAGTTTTTGGGGATTTTACTCGAAAATAAAAGGATTTTTGCCAAAGATATAGGAGACTTTGGTGGACCCTCGGAATAGTATATGATGTAGAGAACTTGAATAGAAATAAATGAAGAGCAGCCTTCTTTGGTATTTAATGGATTCGCATTTAAGAAAGGGAATTGTTGTTAAGATTACTTATTGCGATGTTAATTGTGCAGTTGCTGCCATAGAGTTCATAACTCATAGGTGTGACGACACAAAAAACTATTTTTAGAATTTTTAAAATTTGACCACATGGTATTATAGTCTGGCCTGATTTTTCTGATTTTAATCTGGCCTATTAAGAAGTATTTCACGATGCTCTTTCAGGTTAAGGGATCAAAACTCAAAATTTTCTAAAAAGATTCTCGTGACGTCATCACTTAAGAACTCTACGGCCATTAATCTCCCGCGTTGAAACAACAGATTTCTTCGAACCAAGAGCACTTCCCATTGGTGAAATTCTTTTTTCTGCACACAAAAGAGCCATGGTCAAGCAAGCGTATTAATTGAGCGACCTAATTGGCATTACATTTGCATGGCTTTGAATTACGAGAAAAGTACAAAAGGCGTCAGGAAACTGTTGTTCAGGATAATGAGTCCGTCTAACTTGTGTTATAGGCTGCAATGCATTGTTTTGAATGGTCGTGCCGTGTAAGTCTCGAGGTTCCTTGTTGCCATGATAAATATTATTTGCAAATCTTCCTAAATACTTTCAAAGGAAACACAGATTGAGCTAAGAAGCTACGGAGAGCCCTCACAGCAGCTTTTTCGTTCTAGTGAACTGACGAATCTTGTCAACAAGTATTAAACACAATAAGTGGATATATTACGACTGGCAAATAGTTCTTATTTCCAGCTGGTTGTTCTGATTGATTACCGCATGTACAGAGAGCACGAGAATATTGCAAGAGAACACCAAATTTGTTTGCCGAAATAAGTGTCTGTTTCCACCTCAAAAAAGAAACGATATTGTCACCTGTACAAACAAAGCTAGTTGTTCTTACGCTAGATGGAGATCAGGCAGATGTAGCAGTTCGCTTTTGCAACGATGACATTTCAGTCGTAGCGACCTGGCGAAAAGATGATTCTCTACGCTTCTATGTCCTCGACCGAACTGAGGGCGATACGTTTTTATTTGGAGTCGGTAGGTATTTTTATTTTGCATTTTGTTGATAAATTTCTCTTCTTTTTTCCATAATTTGCAAACGGCTTATTATCCAAGACAATGGCCTACTTGTTTCCGCAATCTTGAATGTCAACATCATCCTGAAGGATATCAAATTGATCGTAAACCATTCCGAGTTCACAAAATGCCCAAAATCGGTAAATGCTATAAACTTATAAAATTGGATGGAAATGTAAGCAAATTTCTGCAAGTTTGCAAAATAAAATATATATTAAAGCGGCAACAGAAAACAACAATACAGAAATTTGATGAAAACTTGTCGTGTAGCTGTAGTAGTCTTCTGACCAATGTATCTCTCTACAATTTGCGATAGAAAAATGCAGCCTTAATAAAAAGCGTCTCGTAGATTATGAACGACGTCGGCATGTGGTCCAGAAAAATAGAATACATCTCCAGGAAAAGGGCACAACGAGAATCGTTATTTCAAAAAATTGAGGGTTACAGCACGGGTATGAAGGGTCATTTATCTCGGACAAAGATACAGTGTTCCAAAATTTGCAAAGAAAAAATTGATGCAAAAATTGTTTTTTCTTGAAGCTGTTGAACACGTGCATTTCCCTGTTGTCCCCCGATTCTTACGTCACTGGGCACAATGCCTATCATAACGAGTCCGCCTGAATTGCCTTGAATTAAACAATTTTCCCCTAATGAAAATAGGTTTAATTTGTGATTACTGTTTAAAAATGCATGAAATATCGAAACGACAGGCAATTCGCACTCTGTGAATGGGAAAGATCTTCCCCACAACACCATTTTTCAGTCGCACCTTTGGTATTTTTTAAGTGTATGAAATATGATAAATCTTTTTTAAGGGCCATCAGCTTTTCGCCAAGCGATCAACTTGGTGCTGAAAAGAAGTATAATAGAAATCCGAGGATCTTATAGCTTTATTTAAAAAAAACTTTTCATCGGAGATGAATGCCAAAAAATGTTTCGTTTATACGACATTTGGTATACAATATACCGGCATCTTTCAGGTATTGTAATTTTTGTTGGCTTCCTTTGGTCTTTATTGTCATATCGCCTGGTAGTTTCCATTAATACAATTTTTCAAGAGAATGAATCTTTTTGATTGGATTTAAACCAACCCAAAGGAAACAAAAAGGGTCAAAAAAGACAAACAAGACAACGAAATCTAAGAAGGTTCGAAGGAAGAGGTCGACATTGATAAATCGTGGTACCATGAGTGTCCTAAAGTCCCCGTTCTTTCTTTAGTACGACTCGTCCTAATCCGTATGTAATTATCGGCAGGGTGGACAGCCATTCCAACTCAACTTGCTGTTAGTTAGATTTTACTTGACTACAACCCATTCTTGGTATTCCGTCTCAGACGAGGGGTAATTTATTCACAAAAATCTTGTGCAACTTCGGAAAAAATCATTTGCAACTTAGGCAAAAATCTTTTTGCTTTCGAGAAAAGTCCCAAAAAAATCCTAAAAATCCTATTGGTGTAGAAAATCTCGTACGCATTTTGGGTGAACAGTCCTCGGTCTCAGAGATGTCTCATATTAGTACTACAGTCCATTTTTGGATTGGTACCAAAGCTTGATGTGTTTTCTTTTCTATCGTTGAAATCCAGATCTGTCATTAGCACTTTTCTTGTCATAGCATGAAGCCTTTCTGTAACAAATCCTCACCATTCTCGGGAAAATTACAAAATTGAGTCTTTGACAAAGTGCGTTGCGTCCAAGCATTTCTTTAATCAAAATTGAATTCTTCGGACTTTACCTGGCGCTTTCCAAGGGGCAACTCACTCTTGCAAAGAGCGTACGAGATTATCCCAGGATTTCTGGGGATTTTCAGCTTAAACAATATGATTTTCACGAAAGGCGTACGAGATTTTGTAGAGTGATTTGCCCCTCGTCCCTTTTTGTCTGAATTTTTGGCCGATATGATGTCTAGAAACTATATGCTTTTATCTTCACTCATAATCACACCCACCCACCCCTTCTGCTCCTGCCACTAACAGTGACTTCACTTTCAAAATTATGTAATTTATGAACCAAACTACGTATGACGTCAAAGGAGGAATTAAGATATATTCTTTAAATTTTTGTAGTGTCTGTTTTGTCTACATCTAAACAGCAGTTTGAAAAAATAGCAAGTTGCAATGCAAAGACTATTAAGGAGTACAGATTTATGCAATTCTTGTGACCAATGGACAATGGTTTTAATTTTCGCATCCAATGCAAATCGGTCTTACTGTATAAAGAAATCGGATTAAATAAGGTTTTAATCACTTTTTTCTTAGTTTACACGCTACAAGATCACCCATCAAATGTTGTCTTGAAAGCTTCCATGCTTGCGTCCTAAACATCAGTTACGTCATTCCATGCCTTGATCAGTTATGTTTTTCGATTCTAACCAATTAAAGGCAGGTCAACCAAAGCTTACTGCTTGATCCATTTGGTCTCCAAGGGATGTGTCCATTGCAGTTTCAAATTAAAAGCCTTGTCTTTGCTCATCAACAATCACAAGAAGACTTTTGTCTCTACGTCAATCTTTTCATGGGGCTGTGGTGTCTCTAATTTCATGAATCGAAAGCTTATTGTCGTATAAATCACGTCGCCGTCGTGTTCTTATTACAGAGTAACCTTGTAAATTAAAATTACTTTATTCAAATCACTATTTCTTTTAAAGGATTACTTATACTTACTGGCAAAACGAATCGCAATATGTCTGGGGTAATGTCATGTTACGAATGCAATTCATTTGCTCGATTTCGTAGCAATAAAATTTCGCCATATACGAAGATGTTTTTTCTAGACAGTCGTGTAATGTTCTAATTTATGACGATGCATACATAAGCATACTTCAAAGGAAACAATTAGCTATGGTCCCTTGGTTTAGGCCAAAATTTCAAATTTCCTCTTTTACATTGTAGTCAAACATCAGTTGCTGTTACTACGATCTAGACACAGGGAACAAAGAAGAGACAAAAGCTAGTCTTCTAAGAAAGAACCCATCTGGTATTGTTCCATTTCTAGAAGACTCGGACAACATCATCTTGGGAACGTAAGTTTTTCAATTGATTTGTATAATTGTATGTTTCAATGATTTATGTTCATTATTTGCTATACATCAGCAAATTATAACTGGTACGTTCAATAATTTGCAGCTTCAAATGACTCTCACAAGTCCTGTTTCGATAATTGTTACCTGTGCTAGATATTTCTGAATAATAAAAATAACCGAATTATCGCTGTCCGTGTAAATGTCGTGATATACCTAAAAATAGAAAATTAACAAAGTTGCTGGAAAATCATTGAAATAATTATCAGTAACGGTCTCAAAGCATCTTCGTTTGGATGTATAATTCTTATTACGACCAAGTCAGACCAAAGAAAATTGTACAGATTTATTACCCGATCAAAAAATGACACAGACCAGAATTGATAACGAGTCTTATAAGAAATTCGCAATCACTTGGTGCCTTGCATGTCAGTAACTAATTGAAACATAAATTTCCATTGCAGAGTCCCAATACTATTGTACCTGGCTGAGACTCATGCTAACTTTGCAATGTGTGGTAAAACTTTAGAAGATCGTGCTAAAGTCGAAAGTGTATTGATGTGGGCATCTGCATCACTTGCAAGGTAAGGTACTTCAATCATAGAAATGATTTTCTTGAAATGCCAACATTTTCAAAAGAGATGTCTACGGAATAGTGAAGATGTTTATTATGAGGCGTTAGGTAGGGTCAGTCGGCTTTTAGGAGCAGAAATCTGTCACATAAACTGGCTCGGCCCCTTAAGCACCCTAGGACTGTATCTACAAAACACTTAATCATGAACAAGGTTGATTCCCAAATACGAGGCAATAGCTATTTATCCAGAATCATCTGCTATCATCTCCACATTTGGAATGTAGCAACGCCAATTTTCCTAGCTATGAGGGCTTTTAGTGGAGGTTTAAAACATTTACCATCATGTGCTTGGTCTTCTGGACTAGAATAATTGCCTTTATGATCCAGGCTGCGAATGATGATCGCCAGTCTTTCTGGGTTTTTTGTAAAGTGCCAGCTTAAACAGCTATAATATTTGCTTCAGTCTAAGGAACTTCTTTTAAAGTACTTTAGACGAAAACGTCATTAAAATGATAGTTTGAGCTTGTGTTAACAAACAATCGTGTGACTCAACAGCAATAGCATAAACTGTGGTAGGAAGGTGCAGACCAGCCAGGAGGGTGGTCGGGCCATATTGCCCTAGGGTCCGAGCTGAGAGGGGCCCAAGAGTTAACGCAAAGTTCCTAGAAAAAACAAAAACAATAATAACTATATACAGTTATGATAACGTCATCGCGGGATGTATCTTTCCTCTTGTCCCAGGCCCTTAGGAAAGCTGTAGGCCTTGAAAGGTGCCGAGCATAAATTCTGATGATGTATATGTTGGGCAATTTTTGATAGCCGAAATAGAGATCTGTCGAAAAAGCCAACATTATTTGCAGATCGTCTGTTACCCTCTACCCGGATAACGCACGACAAACAGAAAGGAAACTATAGACTGTCGTGTAGGACAGTTTTCACAATCATAGGTTATCGCTGTCTGGAAATTCAAAGATAAAATCCTTACTGTTCCTTAAAAGCTTGCATTTAGTGATCTGATAACTGTGCTTAAAACCTTAACCACAAATCATATTCAATCAGGACTTCGGTTAACGGATATTTCACTAGAAATAAAAAATCCTTTTGTGTTTCTGTGGCAACAGCCTGGATTAAAGATTCTGAATAAGGAAGAAAGAAAATCCAGTCGAATTATAGATTTCTTGTTTTGATGATGGAAACGTGCTCGATGTTGAAAAGTGATTATTGAGTTAATCTTCAAATGAAAGATTGCATTTATTTTTGCTTAGAAAATTTAAGATGAGGTTTTTTAAAAAATTAGTTGCTTGGCTGTTTGGCTGAGTTTAGCTTATCAAAGTTTCATATTAATTGGTAGGATTTCATCACGTTCACTAGCATCTTTTCTTGGCTTTTGGATTAAAACATTCGTGCATTGTTGCGTGAAATGAAAAGGAGCTTGTTGCGGTTATGAATACTTTGATGATTGTGACAAAGGATAAGATCGAGCCCCCTTCGAACCATTTTGTTTCAAACCAGAGGAGTTTTCACCATCAAGGGGTGTTTTGTCGGGGAATTTTTTAACTTGTCTACAAATAAGGGATGACTAACCCATTTGGAACCTGGACGCCCCCTTTGAGCAGAATAGCTAACGACAGCTCAGAAGTTAGACATTTTATTCGAATGTCTTTAAGAAGGATATTGCCCCAATACATTGATAATTTTGCCATTGAATCCGCCACTGAGGGAAAGCATATCCTTCACGTTTTAGATCAGTCTTCTACGATTTTGCTGCGCCTAGACTTCACGAGAGCCACTCAATCGGCGAATTTGAAAGCATCCATCTAGTGACACATGGCAAAAGTGAAATAATAGAACATTTTGATGTGCTAGAAAAGCACTATCTCAACAACAACAACAACAACACAAAGTTTCTGGTTAACAATGAACTGACGCTTGCTGACGTATACACCGCCATTACGATATCGTTTCTAGAGCCACTGTTATTCGATTTTTCACCATGGCCGGGGCTTTGCAAATGGTTCGAGGGCATCAAATCGGCGATTGCCCAAACATCACAAAAAAACATGCTAACAAGGCTGTTGTCTTTCAACAGAACTACTGTTGCCGTATAATAGTAGTGATAATGCGCTGGAAATGCAGATTATATGTAGACCAAGATAAATACAATTCAATGTAGATCATGCAGGAATTTAAATACATTTTCTGTTTAAAAGGATACAATACATTTTGTCCTGGCCTGAGCTATATAACCGATGCTAAAAAATTGACATTCAAACGTGCCCCGATACCCTGTGTTGACAATTGACCATTGGGCAGCCTGCATGACATCAAAACAACGCAGTTTTATTTGATAATGATCGAATCTATTTCAGGCACAAGAGTAAACGCTCCGGGATCTAAACTCTTATTTCAGGTCATTCACTTGAAAAACTTTCGTTCAGAGCCTGAATATACTCTTAAGTATTCAACAGGGGAACATCGTTTTCAAAAAGAAACCAACTTACGAATAGGCAACTGCTGAAAAATGAGGCTAAGCAATATTCTAATAATATTCTTTAAGACTGGGTGCTGAGCCTGAAGGTTCTTATGGATGGTATCTAGACTGTTATTTGAGTGTCTTTCTTTTCTACCAGTTGATTTATGGCAAAAAAGTAAGCTTATAGGCATGGAAAATGGCACTGTGAAAACGAAATTTTCTTTGCTTGTAAATAAAAGAAATACCGTAATCTCTCTTGTATACCCGCTGTGGGTTTACTTAATTTTTTAACGTGCTTTTGGAAAGTAGGTTGAAATTTTCATGCGAATTACGAAGAACCTCGACGATTACGAAAGCTGCTTAGAAAGTTGATCCTGATTGGCTGAGACATCAAATGAAAACGGAATAAAACTACACTAAATTTTAAAAAATCAATGGACTCTCTCTCGTCAAAACCGGATTATCAGAGAGGAAGGACTAATCGATCGAAAAAAGACGGGATTATTAGAGAATCAGGAATATTGGAAAGGATGGGAATGCAAAACGGAGTAAATAAAACCTACACATAACTACACAGATATGTTAATGGTGTATTTTCTCCAAAGATATTACAATCATTTCAGACCTGATTTCAATTCTTGTTTATTATCATCGAATAAAAACAGATTTCTTTTAAGAGAAAACAAATTAAGAATATGTTTATCAAAATTTACTTTTTTATAAAAATTTGACACATCCAAACAAATGTTTTACTTTTAAAAAAATGGTATAGCAATCTGGCCTACTCTCTTACTTTTTCATCAAAATTGACATATTGAAAAAGTCGCCATTGTCTTATAACTACGACCTAAGAATTTAGTGCTAAGTTTTACTTTTGTTTTTAGGAAACAGATTATTTCAAAATAAGCTGTTTTTGGAAAAGAAAATTTCGAAAATTTTGACGACTTTATTTTTTCATCAAAATTGACCCTTTCAAAAAGTCGTCATTTTTTCAAAGATACCACTTTAATTTCAATCTTGAGTTTGATTTTTTTTCGGCAATCAAATGGATCCAATTAAAGCTGTTTTTGAAAGAAAAAGGGTTCGAAAATTTTGACGATTTTTCAAAAATACCATATCAATTTGAATCCAGAGTTTTTGTATTATTTTTTGGTGATAAAATGTTTTCAAATCAAGCTATTTTACAACAGAAAATTTTTAAAAATTTTCACGATTTTTCTAAGCCTATAGCCTTACTTTTTCCTCAAAACTGACCCCTTCAAAAAAACGTTTTCTTTCAATAATACCACTTAAATTTGAATCCATAGTTTTTTTTATTATTTATTTGTGTTAAAATGTTTGAAAATCAAGCTGCTTTATAACAGAAAATTTTCGAAAATTTTGATTATTTTTGTAAGCCTATAGCCTTACTTTTTCATCAAAACTGACCCCTTCCAAAAAACATTTTTTTCAATAATACCACTTCAATTTGAATCGATAGTTTTTTTATTATTTATTTGTGTTAAAATGTTTGAAAATCAAGCTGCTTTATAACAGAAAATTTTCGAAAATTTTGACGACTTTTGTAAGCCTATAGCCTTACTTTTTCATCAAAACTGACCCCTTCAAAAACGCGTTTTTTTTCAATAATACCACTTCAATTTTAATCGATAGTTTTTTTATTATTTATTTGTGTTAAAATGTTTGAAAATCAAGCTGCTTTATAACAGAAAATTTTCGAAAATTTTGATTATTTTTGTAAGCCTATAGCCTTACTTTTTCATCAAAACTGACCCCTTCCAAAAAACATTTTTTTCAATAATACCACTTCAATTTGAATCGATAGTTTTTTTATTATTTATTTGTGTTAAAATGTTTGAAAATCAAGCTGCTTTACAACAGAAAATTTTCAAAAATTTTGACGATTTTTGTAAGCCTATAGCCTTACTTTTTCATCAAAACTGACCCCTTCCAAAAGGCGTTTTTTTTCAATAATACCACTTCAATTTGAATCGATAGTTTTTTTATTTTTTATTTGTGTTAAAATGTTTGAAACTCAAGCTGCTTTATAACAGAAAATTTTCTAAATTTTTGATGATTTTTGTAAGCCTATAGCTTTACTTTTTCATCAAAACTGACCCCTTCCAAAAAACGTTTTTTTTCAAAAATACCACTTCAATTTGATTCGATAGTTTTTTTATTATTTATTTGTGTTAAAATGTTTGAAACTCAAGCTGCTTTATAACAGAAAATTTTTGAAAATTTTGTAAGCCTATAGACTTACTTTTTCATCAAAACTGAACCCTTCAAAAACGTTTTTTTTTTCAATAATACCACTTCAATTTGAATCGATAGTTTTTTTATTATTTATTTGTGTTAAAATGTTTGAAAATCAAGCTGCTTTATAACAGAAAATTTTCGAAAATTTTGACGAATTTTGTAAGCCTATAGCCTTACTTTTTCATCAAAACTGACCCCTTCCAAAAAACGTTTTTTTTCAAAAATACCACTTCAATTTGATTCGATAGTTTTTTTATTATTTATTTGTGTTAAAATGTTTGAAACTCAAGCTGCTTTATAACAGAAAATTTTCTAAAATTTTGATGATTTTTGTAAGCCTATAGCTTTACTTTTTTATCAAAATTGACCCCTCCCAAAAGGCGTTTTTTTCAATGATACCACTTCAATTTGAATGCAGAGTTTTTTAATATTGTTTTGTGATAAAGGGTTTGACAATCAGGTTGCTTTACAACAGAAATTTTCAAAAATTTTGACGATTTTTGTAAGCCTATAGCCTTATTTTTTCATTAAAACTGACCCCTTCCAAAAGGCGTTTTTTTCAATAATACCACTTCAATTTGAATCGATAGTTTTTTTATTATTTATTTGTGTTAAAATGTTTGAAAATCAAGCTGCTTTACAACAGAAATTTTCAAAAATTTTGACGATTTTTGTAAGCCTATAGCCTTATTTTTTCATTAAAACTGACCCCTTCCAAAAGGCATTTTTTTCAATAATACCACTTCAATTTGAATCGATAGTTTTTTTATTATTTATTTGTGTTAAAATGTTTGAAAATCAAGCTGCTTTACAACAGAAAATTTTCAAAAATTTTGACGATTTTTGTAAGCCTATAGCCTTACTTTTTCATCAAAACTGACCCCTTCCAAAAGGCGTTTTTTTTCAATAATACCACTTCAATTTGAATCGATAGTTTTTTTATTTTTTATTTGTGTTAAAATGTTTGAAAATCAAGCTGCTTTATAACAGAAAATTTTCGAAAATTTTGACGATTTTTGTAAGCCTATAGCCTTACTTTTTCATCAAAACTGACCCCTTCCAAAAAGCGTTTTTTTCAATAATACCACTTCAATTTGAATCGATAGTTTTTTTATTATTTATTTGTGTTAAAATGTTTGAAAATCAAGCTGCTTTATAACAGAAAATTTTCGAAAATTTTGACGACTTTTGTAAGCCTATAGCCTTACTTTTTCATCAAAACTGACCCCTTCAAAAACGCGTTTTTTTTCAATAATACCACTTCAATTTTAATCGATAGTTTTTTTATTATTTATTTGTGTTAAAATGTTAGAAAATCAAGCTGCTTTATAACAGAAAATTTTCGAAAATTTTGACGATTTTTGTAAGCCTATAGCCTTACTTTTTCATCAAAACTGACCCCTTCCAAAAAACGTTTTTTTTTGAAAAATACCACTTCAATTTGATTCGATAGTTTTTTTATTATTTATTTGTGTTAAAATGTTTGAAAATCAAGCTGCTTTATAACAGAAAATCTTCGAACATTTTGACGATTTTTGTAAGCCTATAGCCTTACTTTTTCATCAAAATTGACCATTTCAAAAAGTTGTCATTTCTTCAATAGTACCGCTTCAATTTGAATGCAGAGTTTTTTATTATTGTTTTGTGATAAAGGGTTTGAAAATCAAGCTGCTTTACAACAGAAAATTTTCGAAAATTTTGACGATTTTTGTAAGCCTATAGCCTTACTTTTTCATCAAAACTGACCCTTTCAAAAAGGCATTACTTATCAAAAATACCGCTTCAATTTGAATGCAGAGTTTTTTTATTATTTTTTTGTAATAAAATGTTTTAAAATGAAGCTGTTTTACAACAGAAAATTTTTGAAAATTTTGTTGATTTTTCTAAGCCTATAGCCTTACTTTTTCATCGAAACTTACCCTTTCGAAAAGTCATTATCTTTTAAGGATACCACTTTTAATTCAATCCTGAGTTTGATTTTTTTTCGGCAATCAAATGGATTCAATTAAAGCTTTTTTTCATAGAAAAAGTTTTCGAAATTTTTTATGATTTTTCTAAGCCTATAGCCTTACTTTTTCATCAAAACTGACCCCTTCCAAAAAACGTTTTTTTTTTCAATAATACCACTTCAATTTGAATCGATAGTTTTTTTCTTATTTATTTGTGTTAAAATGTTTGAAAATCAAGCTGCTTTATAACAGAAAATTTTCGAAAATTTTGACGCTTTTTGTAAGCCTATAGCCTTACTTTTTCATCAAAACTGACCCCTTCAAAAACGCGTTTTTTTTCAATAATACCACTTCAATTTTAATCGATAGTTTTTTTATTATTTATTTGTGTTAAAATGTTTGAAAATCAAGCTGCTTTATAACAGAAAATTTTCGAAAATTTTGATTATTTTTGTAAGCCTATAGCCTTACTTTTTCATTAAAATTGACCCTTTCAAAAAGTTGTCATTTCTTCAATGATACCACTTCAATTTTAATCGATAGTTTTTTTATTATTTATTTGTGTTAAAATGTTTGAAAATCAAGCTGCTTTAGAACAGAATATTTGCAAAAATTTTGACGATTTTTGTAAGCCTATAGCCTTACTTTTTCATCAAAATTGACCCTTTCAAAAAGGCATTACTTATCAAAAATACCGCTTCAATTTGAATGCAGAGTTTTTCTATTATTTTTTTGCGATAAAATGTTTTAAAATGAAGCTGTTTTACAACAGAAAGTTTTGAAGATTTCTCTAAGCCTATAGCCTTACTTTTTAATCAAAATGACCTGCTCAAAAATTCATCATTTTTCAAGTATTTGACTTTGATTTCGGTTCAAATATTTGAGTTTTTTGCTTTTTCGTTGCCAAATGGCTTTAAATTAAGCTCTTTTTGGTAGAAAATTTTTCAAAAATTTTGACGATTTTTCTTAGCCCATAGCTCTACTTTTTCATCAAATTGACCTATTCGAAAAAGTGTCATTTTTTCAAAATACCACTTTGATTTCAATAGTGAGTTTTATTCCCTTTTTTCTGTGATCAAGTGGATTAAAGTAAGCTGTTTTCGGTAGAAAAAGTTTTTGAAAATTTTGAAGATTTTTCTAAGCCTTTAGCCTTACTTTTTCATGAAGAGTCGTCTTTTTTAAAATACGTATTTCATACCAGACCTGTTTTCTCTGTGTTGAAATAGATGGAAATGAAGATCTTTTTATTGCCCAAAGCATTTTTTACTTCCTGGCTTTTCCAAAAAAGTAACCCGTAAGGCTTTGAAATTGGCAGGTATTTTTTACCTGTAATAGATAAATCATGCCTAGATGCAGAGCTCAAGTTTGTTAAATGACATGACTGCTTTAGATGTTATTTTTCATTGTTTTATAGCGTGTTTAAACTTCTTAGTTTATGGCAAAAAAAGGAAAGCCCATATGCTTTGAAAAATGACTGTTTTAGACCAAAACTTTATTTGCCTCTAGATCAGGGTTGTCCAGCCTTTCTCTAAGGTAATTCAATTTACGAATTTAGATTCCAATGTTAAAATTCTAACTACCCCAATACCTTCAATGCCTACCTCAATTGTTGATGTGGCAACTCTTCTGTTAGTCTGCCTCTGCGATCAGGCGCAGCAATTTATATTTTTTCTACGGATTTGCGGATCCAGTGATTCTTGCTGATGTCAGATTTCTACGATTATATGGAGCGAAATTTGGATTCTCAGCGAAAGATGTAGCGGATACTGGATTAAAAAGAGAGCTGCAGATTTGTTAAATACCGTCAATGAGAGCAATCGAACGAGTTTTGAACGTAAAGAAAGTAGCGGGTTTGCAGATAATGATGTAAAAAGCGGATATACCCCTTACATCCACCTCGCTGTGCACAGAGCCATTATGTTGTGTTACAACAAAATCGACTATCCAAGATAGTTTGAAATTGCAGTCACCACCTTCGCCATCTGTCTCTTCCCAGCTGCTGCAAGTTCATTGTTTGGGCACAGAATAGAGGTTAGGATTCACTGCATTCAGTCTTTAAAAAATTACTGTTTAGACCAAATCTTTTTTTGCCTCTAGATAATTGAAATAGACCCTTAGAAGAGGCACTCCTGGCACATGTTGATTGGCATTAGAGATAACGCATTTTCATTGTTTTTCAGCGTTTTTCAAGTTGTTGGTTTTTTGGCAAAAAACGTAAGCCCATAGATTTGGAAAAATGTTTGTTGTTGACCAAAATATTTTTTACCTCTAGATAATTGAAATAGACTCTTAGTTAAGGCACTACTGGAACATGTTGATTGGCATTAGAGATAACGCATTTTCATTGTTTTTCAGCGTTTTTCAAGTTGTTGGTTTTTTGGCAAAAAACGTAAGCCCATAGGTTTGGAAAAATGATTGTTGTTCACCAAAATATTATTTACCTCTAGATAGTTGAAATAGACTCTTAGTTGAGGCACTCCTGGAACATGTTGATTGGCATTAGAGATAACGCATTTTCATTTTTTCAGCGTTTTTCAAGTTGTTGGTTTTTTAGCAAAAAACGTAAGCCCATAGGTTTGGAAAAATGTTTTTTTGTTGACCAAAATATTATTTACCTCTAGATAGTTGAAATAGACTCTTAGTTGAGGCACTCCTGGAACATGTTGATTGGCATTAGAGATTACGCATTTTCATTTTTTCAGCGTTTTTCAAGTTGTTGGTTTCTTAGCAAAAAACGTAAGCCCATAGGTTTGGAAAAATGTTTGTTGTTCACCAAAATATTATTTACCTCTAGATAGTTGAAATAGACTCTTAGTTGAGGCACTACTGGAACATGTTGATTGGCATTAGAGATAACGCATCTTCATTGTTTTTCAGCGTTTTTCAAGTTGTTGGTTTTTTGGCAAAAAACGTAAGCCCATAGATTTGGAAAAATGTTTGTTGTTCACCAAAATATTATTTACCTCTAGATAGTTGAAATAGACTCTTGGTTGAGGCACTACTGGAACATGTTGATTGGCATTAGAGATAACGCATTTTCATTGTTTTTCAGCGTTTTTCAAGTTGTTGGTTTTTTGGCAAAAAACGTAAGCCCATAGGTTTGGAAAAATGTTTGTTGTTCACCAAAATATTATTTACCTCTAGATAGTTGAAATAGACTTTTAGTTGAGGCACTACTGGAACATGTTGATTGGCATTAGAGATAACGCATTTTCATTGTTTTTCAGCGTTTTTCAAGTTGTTGGTTTTTTGGCAAAAAACGTAAGCCCATAGATTTGGAAAAATGTTTGTTGTTCACCAAAATATTATTTACCTCTAGATAGTTGAAATAGACTCTTGGTTGAGGCACTACTGGAACATGTTGATTGGCATTAGAGATAACGCATTTTCATTGTTTTTCAGCGTTTTTCAAGTTGTTGGTTTTTTGGCAAAAAACGTAAGCCCATAGGTTTGGAAAAATGTTTGTTGTTCACCAAAATATTATTTACCTCTAGATAGTTGAAATAGACTTTTAGTTGAGGCACTACTGGAACATGTTGATTGGCATTAGAGATAACGCATTTTCATTGTTTTTCAGCGTTTTTCAAGTTGTTGGTTTTTTGGCAAAAAACGTAAGCCCATAGATTTGGAAAAATGTTTGTTGTTGACCAAAATATTTTTTACCTCTAGATAGTTGAAATAGACTCTTAGTTGAGGCACTACTGGAACATGTTGATTGGCATTAGAGAGTATGCATTTTTATTCTTTCACAGCCTTTTTCAAGTTGTTGGTTTTTTGGCAAAAAACGTAAGCCCATAGGTTTGGAAAAATGTTTGTTGTTGACCAAAATATTTTTTACCTCTAGATAGTTGAAATAGACTCTTAGTTAAGGCACTACTGGAACATGTTGATTGGCATTAGAGATAACGCATTTTCATTGTTTTTCAGCGTTTTTCAAGTTGTTGGTTTCTTTAAAAAATGACTGTTAAGACCAAGACTTTTTTTGCTTCTAGATAATTGAAATAGACCCTTAGAAGAGGCACTCCTGGCACATGTTGATTGGCGCATTTTCATTGTTTTTCAGTGTTTTTCAAGTTGTTGGTTGTTTTAAAAAAAGTAAGCCTATATTCTTTAAAAAATGACTGTTTTGACCAAATCTTTTTTTGCTTCTAGATAATTGAAATAGACTCTTAGTTGAGGCACTCCTGGAACATGTTGATTGGCATTAGAGATAACGCATTTTTATTCTTTCACAGCCTTTTTCAAGTTGTTGGTTTTTTGGCAAAAAACGTAAGGCCATAGGTTTTGAAAAAATGGCTGTATTTGACCAAATCTACTTGTCTGCAAATAGATAAACACCCCTATTCCCCTCTTAAAAAAGCAACATTAAAGAGCTGAACACAACTACTTCTGACATCATCAGTTCATGGATAAAAGGTTAAGAACAATATTAGAAGTAATGCGTTTGAGTTGAGAAAAGTGCTTTTAAATGTCAACATTATTTACATTTATAAGTAATTAAAGATGATATCACTGACTAAATACACGCCAACGGAAGTCTCTTTATTCAATTCATGCTACAATATTTATGTAATCTTAAATAGCTGACATATATTGCCCCTGAATTAAAAGGAAACCCTCTGAGAATGTCATGCTAGTCAGGGCTGCCAATCAAACAATTATGCAAATGAAAATTGCCTGACTCAAAATTGCCTACTAATAGAAGAAGGGGGCAATTTTCAGTCAGGGTCTATATCCAATCTTTTTTAGCGTATCAAACTGTCCCTTATTGTAAAATTTCACGCTATTGTAGCAAAGTAATACGGAGATACGATAAAACCGTCTCTAAAGGTCTGGGGCAAAGTACCCCAGTCTAAAAATAGCCGAAGGGGCAATTTTCAGTAAGGGGTTCAGATCCCATCTTTTTCAATGTAACACATTGCCCTTTATTACAAAATTTCATGCTAGTATCACAATTTGCACAATTTGACCTAAAAAGTGACTTGAAAAAATAACGAGTGCGTTGTTTGTGAGTGACCGAGTACACCGAATACTGAGGGGTGTTTATTCATTGACAGTCTACTGTAATCATTCTCTGTTGCTTAATGTTAAACTCCAGCTCGGTCCATTGGATTTGAAACAGTTAAGTATTTATTCAACTTTTTATCATTAAAATTCAAACGTTACAGGTAAAAAGTATCAACGGATTTAAAAAAAATTATATAATGATAATATCAGCTTATAATAGTTTAATTATGATACTGCAGTAATATAACCATAGCAATGCTTTTAAAATCTTATTATCTTATTACATATATACAACAGGGTGCAATTTCCAATAGAAATATAAACAAAAAGCTTCCTTCACACTTAAAAGTTAATAAATACCACTCCTAAATTAAAGTTAAAATAAATAGAATTTGAAGAACTTATTTTCTTAAGAATTTTTAACATATTCAATGCTTAGAAATATTTTCTCAGCATTATGTATAAATTTCACAAAAAGGTTTTCCAACAGCTCGGATTTTTTTGCAAAATGGTATTTTGGGGGAAAGTTTAGCCTTTAGCCAGGAAAGCTTTTCAATACTTTGGACCATCACTAGGGAAATGAACTTCCTGAAACATACTTGATGCCTTTGACATTGAAATAATCAGTATCGTTAACGTGGATACAAATAATTAACAACAATAGACCCCAAATCTTTGAACAAATTCACAGGTTTACAGTGGCTATAAAGCAACACATACCTTGCTACTTTTCTTTGGCCCTGACGCAGGGCTGGCTTCTGGATTCTGCAGTTTTTCTTTTTCTCTTGCTTCAGGGTCGTATTCCTAGAAGCGGAACAAGCTCATCAATAATAAGATTCTTAGACTCAGACGCTTCAGACTTCATTGTTTCAAATAAGCAGTGTATTGTGGTTTGCAATAAATTTTTGAAAAAATGATTTGGATAGCGAGTAGAGATCTACAGGCAAGTTTGGTTGCAACGTCCTATTACCTATAGATCTAATCTACTCAAAAGAGGGGAATTTCTGAGAAAATTATTTTGCTTGGAGCAAGCATATCAAGGGTAAAAGTTTAATAAGTTAGGGGTTGCTGTTGGAAAAAATACGAAAATTATGACGGTTTAAGATCCTGAGGTGAGATATAAAAATCACAATCTTGGGCAGGGTTTCTCTAGCTATTCCAAACAGTGGCGGCCTGGCTTTTTTCGCCTGGAGGGGCCAGCAGCAAAATGACGCCCTTCATAACTAACATTATTGGCAGTCTGGTAATGCTCTTATATTTTTTAACCTGGTATGTCAAGGATAGACTGACCTCCACGTGAGCACAGGGCCCCAAATATAACAATTTTTCATGAGGGTGTCAGGACAAGTTGGATCGATTTACATACGAAATTGACTGGCTCTTCGAAGCCAATCCAAGCAGATAAACTAAATAAAAATATGTCAAGAACATGTTTGGGTAAATTCCAAGGGTTACCCCTATGATGTGGTAGAATGAGGGTTTTGTTCTCTTTGTAACTATTGTGTTCATTTGGCACCTTCTTGGGGGGGGATCCAAAGCGCCAGATAAAATGTATTCCTTTGTTTCGCTAAACTTGTCCTTTGGGGCAACTAAACAAGCTCAAAACACACATATAACACAACTAACAGTCAGGGGGCAAATTAGGGGGTGTCGGGGTAACAAATAATGGAAAGAGTCAGTCCTAAGGCTAGGAAATGCGATGTCTAAAATATCTTTGAATTCACTATGACACAGTTGAAAGGTGCTAGAAATGATTATAAGATTATGTCATTTGATACAAAATGAAGTAAATATTTCATCAAACTTTAAAGAAATATTATTAAACAAAACGCAAACAAAACGCAACCGTTAAGAAAATTAGGCCCGACCCAACTTTATTGTCAAAATCAATGTATGGCCCTTGAAAAGAAACCTGAAGTACCTACTAGAAACATCAGCGACGCCGGAACGACCAAGGGGCTAGGGGGCAGGCTCGAGTAAAAGGGCATTCGAAAGATAATTCTCAACTTCCACTAATTCCCTCGTATTTGGCATTATTCATTTCGATCCTCTGTAGGTATCTTGAACATTGGCATAAGAAATTTTTAATAAGTTTTGAGAAATGTCGTCATGAATTAGGCACTACAACCAGAATTTAATATAAATCTACCTGATTATTAGAAATGGCCGGCTTCAAGGGCACTTTAATGAAAAAGGCACTCTGGCCCGCTTGCCCTTTTTATCAAAAGGCAACAGGGGCAGTTCACCCCCTGCAGCCCCTTCCCCGGCGTCCCTGAGAAAGATGAAGTCAATGTTTTGAATTAAAAGTAATCTGTTTAATTTATCCTTTTTGAAGAAACATAATAAGAGCTGGTTTCGTTATGTTTTAGCTTTGAATGCACTTTTTAGGGCTATTTCTTCTTATCTTGTGCACCTAAAACTGTACGCTCGTGGAAGTGACTTGAGACAGCGGACGGACTAATCTAGGTTGAAGCAATTAAACAACCGAATTGTCTATTAATTAGGTCTCTGAAGGCCAGCAGAGCCAAAGAAACTCATTGAAATTCAAAATTTTCCCTAGAAGGGGATGGGGCATGAGTCACAGACTGTCTTCGGAATATGTCTGTGTGCCCCATGAGTGATGTGCCATCCACACAAAAGAATTTAACAGTAAGTTTCCTGACACCTCTACAAAATTGATTTATTTTTGAGCCCACGCGAACAGTACAAATGTTTTGTCTGGATAATACTGAATCATGAAAGTTAAATTTGGACAAGGGAAAGCAGGTAAATTATATGTGATAAATGTGAGAGCTCAAATGTGAAGTACAAATGTGAGGACTTACAACAAAAGACAGTGTGATAAATGGCATGTCCGGGCCAAATGTGCGTCGATACCATTCAGAATCTGACGAGGCATCTGCAGAGTTAAATGAGTCTGCCATGTTTGAATATATCTTCTCGATTCTAAAAAACAAAATAGCATACAGCGGTAATGTTTATTGGAACACAAGACCAGTCATGAGGCTTTTTTAACAATTTGCTGGTTACAAAAACTGTCTAACTATGACTCTCTTATGGTCACGATCAACATGGTAAAACTTAAAAAATATTCTTCAATACCATGGATAATCGAAAAGGTCCTTGATCAAAACCTCTATTTTGTAAGGGTTTTTTAAATATATGATTTTTTTAAACTAGCTTTTGAGACATGCAGTGTAACAATCATATACAGTTGAAGTTGAGTCCCCCTTAGTTGGACGTTCAAGGGGTGTAAGGAAATGTCTGACTGCTGAGCAAATGTCTGACTGATCTTGGGTATGTCTTTTGACTTGAATAAGGTAGGAAAATCTATTGGGAATTGAAAATCAGTCCGACTTAGTGAGAGTCTGAGTTATCCAAGGTATGACTTAACAGGATTTGACTGTGAAAGAAAATGTGGACTGTCTGATCTTCTAGAATTGCTAATTATCAACCTTCAAGAAGCTGATTGACTAGATAGCTATGATAGAAAATCCCAAATGTTTTTTGCATGTCTTAAACCCTACAATCAAGATCACAAGTCCATTATAAAACTAAAAACATAACAGTCTATATTGAAGCTTTAGAATCAATACTGGATATACACCAGGACTGGTCGTAAGACCTTTTTTACCAGGGCCGTAAGACTTTTACCAGGGAAGCAGTAAACAGCTCTCCTAGTAGTTTTTAGATGAGCTATAAGAATGGAAACAATAAGGAAAAATTTGTTTCAAGAAGAGCCAATTCGCTTTTTAGAATAATTTAGGATAGCAATGTGTAGCTTCCCTTTGGCATTTGAGGAGGGCATGGAGGGGAGCAAGAGCTATGGCTCTCCTCAAATAGCCCGGCCTGATATACACTGATATACAACAAGAATTACCTACATGTCAACTGAATTCACAACTCTAAAATACATAGGAAATCCCTGATGATGACTGACGTAATTCAGAACTAAATGCACTATCCCCTATATGGAGGGGCTGTTGAATCACAGTGATGTCTTGAAAAAATTATTATCTTCATAGTACTTTCAGACCACACATTATATTACAAAATTTGAAAAATATGCAACTTTCAACAGCATTTGGGCTGAGTACTTCTGCTTGGGTCATTCATGGTATTGAAAAAAATAAGCCAAACTTTTTAGAGACCTAACAAAATAAGAATGAACTGAATAAAATATCTCTAAGATGGGAGGCATGCACCACAGTGTCAGGTTTAAAGCCTACTTTGTTCCTGACAAGAATGACATTAATGCCCTTTTCCTGGCCCAGTTGATCTTATTAGCACTTTAAATTTGAAAAATGCAAAAGGATGTTATTACTTTTGGAAAAAAAATTAAGAATTTACTAACCTTGATTGAAAGTTGGATACATCAACACACTCTCTGTAATCTTTAACTTTTCCAATCACAAACTCCTTCCTTTTACTTTCCAAAGTTTCAAATTTGTCATATTCATAAACCATATCCTCTCTATATTTTTGGTTATAATTTCCAATATCTCTCAAAGCCTCTTTATAAGTTTCCAAAACATTTTCTCTATCCTGCACAGCTTTTTTTACTTTATTTTCTATCTTCATAACTTGATCTTGTGTTGAGCTTTCCTTGTTTGCTTTAATTTCTTCCTGTTGTGCCTTCAAGGTGTCCAGAGTTTGGCAAGCTAAATGGTAGCTGTTTTTCCCTTTTATTACTGAAAATGTTTAAAAAATAGAAATAACAGCAAAATTCCTTTAGTTTGAACTGAATATCCGAGAAAAAAAATTGGTACCTCAATATTTTAGATATAGCATGAACAAACTAAATGATCTAGCATTGCCTTTCAAAAATTTTCCTTGTCACAATTTTTGCAATTAAGAAAGTTTCAAAAAAGAATCAATTTTCAAAACAGGATGCAGATGCAAGTCTCTGCTCTTATCCATCAAAGAACTTGTATTTGAAGCTTCAATTTCAAGCTGCAGCTAAATTTTTAAGTCAATTTCGTTGAAGTCCCAACAGGCCAATGAGCCAACAAATAAGATGATATTAGAAAAATAAACCTTTGCTCTGAATTTTTTGTAAATAAATAAATGTCAATTTAATTCTAAGCAGCTCACCATCTTCATACTTCTTAGCCCAAGGTTTTTGAGCTTTGATAAACCCTTCATCCACTTTCTTAGTTTCCTTGAGACCAATGATTCCTTTGTGATAGCTTTCAGCTTTCCATACTTGAATTTGTTGAGAAACTTCAAATACTTTCCCTTGAATAGCCAAATGAATATCTGCCATTTCTTCACTTTCTTGCAAACCATTCACAACAGACTGCAAAACAGATCCATACTCAAGCCCCTTTGAAAATGACTGCAACCATTTCTTCTTCCAAGCTAGTATTGGGAATAAATTACGCATCAATTTAATAAAGAAAACTCAAAAGAGCATTGGTACTTAAGAAAACTTGAGTCTAATACATCTCAGATGGTTTCATGAGGCTAAGTTTTATCAAAGAACAATTATATTACCTTTGACACTGTTTAAACTGCATTACTTTGAGTTATTGCTGAATTAATAGTGCTTTATCACTTGCAGTTAGGTAAACATGCCAAGAAGTTGCTTTAGGAAGGTATGCTTGACACTATTGGCCTGCACCCCAGTGTTTTTTTTAGGCGTAGAAGGTGGAAAGGTAAAAAACCAATGTCTGAATAAAAGTATAAAATCCAAAATGAAAAAAAGGAGAAAAAAGGAGATAAGGAGTAGTCACTACCACCTGGTTACAGCCTCAAACTCAGATGGGGAGGGGGGGTGGTTGTGTGTGCCCCTTGTATGCTTTGAGCTGTTAGATTGAAAGTGGGCAGAAAATGATAAAAAAGCAACTCATTAGCCAGAAACCCACTTCGAGGCTTTAACCAGAAACCCAGAAGGACACTTTGGGGCTTTAATTCAGTATGTCCGTTTTCTGTGGGCACCCCTCGCAATCTTGCATCAAGGGTCACAGTTGCAAAAAATATATAAATAATAAGAATGAAAATTCAATAATCAGTGGATGCCGTACCTTAGACGTAGCTGGGTCTGTAGTCTAATATTTATGAATTGCTAAAGTTAAAGGCGCATGATGCTTCGAGAAGCGACTTTGCGTTAATGGCCTAATTTAGAGTGGACCAAGCGATCTTTGAGGTTAGGCCTTCTAGAAAGAGCTAAAATTGGTGCGGTGCTATTCCATACTTGTTTTCAATAAGCATCGGCTGAAATCAAGTCCCAATGTTTAGTGAGGATGGAACCTATGTTCATAGTTTTGATGTAGAATGGTTGCCCTGAGGGGTGGTTTCATTGTTGGTGGTGTTTCCTGGGAAGAGGGGCTCGTTTTGGGTAACATATGTCTGTTTACTAAATTCGTTGGTGATATCCTGAGATTCATAACCTCTTATGATTAGATATTTCTGAAGTGTTTTGAGGTGTTTGTGGAGTTCACTGTTGCCTGTAATCAAACATCTGAAGCAAAGTGCTTGGCTATAAATAACACTTTTTTACACGAAGGTGGGTGGAAAGATTTCGCATGTAAAAGTGTGCACATATCAATGGGCTTCACAAACAGGGTGCTTTCCAAGAGCCCACTGTTATTGTAAAGATAAATTGTGGTGTCAAGGAAATTGATGTTTTCTCTAGATTGTTGTGCTTCATAATTGATCGTGTTATGTACGTTATGGGTATGAGCAAGGAATTTAGTGAGAGAAATTTCATCATATTGCCATATCATGAAAATATAATCGATAAATCGTATCCAGAGTAGAGGTTTCTTCCATTCGGGGGCTGTAGAAAGGGTATTTTGTTCAATAACAGACATAAAGATGTTTGCAAAATTTGGGGCAAAAGGGGTTCC
This sequence comes from Rhopilema esculentum, assembly GCF_013076305.1. Next base: position 6,885,418 of record NW_027019328.1, read on the forward strand.
CATGGCAGTGCCATGTGTCTGTACATATGGCTGTCCATTGAAGGAAAAATAATTTCCTTTTAATACAAACTCAAACATTTGTTGTAGGTGTGTGTTTGGTAGAGGTAGTTTGGTGGCAATTAATGCCATTATGCAGTGTAGAGTGCCCTTATCCTATGGTATATTGGTATAGAGGGATTTAACATCCAGTGTGCACAGAATGATGTCAGGTTGAAAATTAAGGTGCCTCCATACACTCTAAAGTACTTTATAAGCACTCTGTGTCAATTGCTACTTTTTGTTGATTGTTATAACATAATCTTTTCTCTGCATTTTCTTATGTTTGCAACCATGATCATGGACACAGGATTGCAAGGGGTGCCTACCAGAAATGGACATACCAAATTAAAGCACCAAAATGCTCTCATGAGTTTCTGGTTGATGAGTTGTTTTTTTATCAATTTCTGCCCATTTACAAGCTAATTGCTCAAAACATAAAAGGGGCACACACAACCACCTCCCATCTGCGTTTTAGGCTGTAGCCAGGTGGTAGTGACTACTCCTCATCTCCTTTTTTCTCATTTTTCTATTTTGGATTTTACACTTATATTTGCACATTTGTTTTTTAGCTTTTACCTTCAATGCCTATAAAAGCATTTGTGGACTTGGGCACAGGCTAGACACTATAAACTTTGAAGTTAACCAAAGCAGGCAATCAATATCAGGCCAGCTTAAAGGAAAAAAAATGAAATTTGTCACAAAGAAACAAAATAGACATCAGTATAATATTTATATGTGTGGCTTAATTGCTTTCAGGCTGAATTTTTTAATTAAGAGCTTCACAAAATTTGCGCCATTGTTTTTGTGAGGTTAATAAGGAATTCAAAAGGCTGTATGTTATCATCGTTGTGCAATGATTAACTTTCTACAATAGTTTGCAGCTGAAATTTTAGAAAACTAAACCCAACAAATCTAATTTAGCTTGTAAGAGGATTTGTTTCATTGAATAACCTCTACCTGAGGACACATTTTCCATGGTACCTACAGGTCACAGCAACATATTGGCTATTGGTATAACAATTCGTGGAGTTGGAAAACCTGGTGAAACGCTCGGTCAGTGGGGTGGCTTACAGGGGGGGGGAGGGATATCGAGTAATCATTGTCTAGGCGCGCCTAATCTAATCTAATCTAATCTAATCTAAATGTTCATAGTACAGTGCTCATAATGGGTATTGCGTACTAGCGGTTAGTAGGTTAGTCTTCATAACAGAAAAGCTATAAAATTAGAAAATAAACTGAAACCAATTGCTAAGCAATTATTGCTTCAAAACAAATTACCTTTGAGCTTCTTGGCATACAAGCTTTCAATTTCTGCTCTTTCAAGCATCATTTGGCCTAGCTCTTCGCAAAACTTTGCACCATCATCAACTTTCCTAACAATCTTCTTATAATTTCCTGTCAGCCAAAAACTGTTTTCAGATGATGACAGATCTGTATCTGGCGGTAGGGGAGGTGATGCACTTGTAGCTTCTTGAACATAATCTGGGGGTGGGGAATTTCTGGGACCTTCAGCAAGCGGATTCACTTGTTCATGTGCGTTTTCGTCTTTATCGACTCCTGACTCACAAGTAGACTGTACTTCATCTGATGTGTTTCCTGGCGACAACCCACCTTGCTCATTGGGCTGCGAGGATTGATTAGGCCCATCGTTTGTAATCCTCTCAACGTCGGTTTTTGTTTGATTTTGATTAACATCTGTTTGCGTCTGGATAATTGAAATCTCTTGTACCGTATCTCCCATTTTACTTCAGTTATTTGCACCGTAATCCATTTGTAACAAGTAAGACTTGTTGTGACACTCCATTCACAAACATGTTCGTTGCTAAGCTCCGACGCAGTGGATGCAAGGTACCTGTTGCTGTCGATACAAAATTACTGCCATCCGGAATCGAAAATTCTAGGAACATATTTTGATCGTGTAGGGGTGTTTTTAATTATGGTTTACAAACACATTAAAAGTATCAAACTACCGAAATATAATTTATCGTATAATACACACGATCTCATAAAAACATTGGCCCAAAAAGCCAGTGACCCAACACCGAAAAAATGATAAAATATGTGTTGCTTCATTGTCATTTCATCTCATCATATATATTTAGCTTCAGATCACAATTTAAAGCAACAAACAATTATATAATACTAAAAAACTATTAAATGGAAAAATTGCATACAATCTCTATCATAAAAAATCAGTTAATTTTCTCAGGGTCTCCATTTTCTTAGAGAAACTTAGGCTCGGCTGTTGTTATTAGTGTTCTTATTTCAAAACTGATTTTCATACAACAACAAATAAAAATTGTCACTAAATTGCAGGTTTGCATGACATTTTTATAGAACGGTTGATCAATTGATTTTTCAAAGCTGCTCTGTTATCAATGGCGGCGCGGGCTACTAGGCTCTGGGGGGGGGGGGACAAACCAATAAAATTTAAACCACGCCCTTTTAACCACCAGAAAACGCCATTTTACCAACAGGGAACGCCAATTTTATCCGAAGGGAACGCCTATGACTAACTTTTGTTTGAAAATTGGCAGTTTGAAAATCATATTACGTCACAAAAAGTACGGTGTCAAAATATTACCCCTCCCCCAACATTTTCTCATCGAATTTAGACGAAATACACAATCGATTCTGCTGATAACTGCGGGGACGTGTCCCCCAGTCTCCCAGTTCAAAAACAAATTGCCCCAGATTTTCCATCTGAGGTTAGCAATAGCATGTTCTTATTTTTGGCAAATCGACCTATCTTTAACTTTATAAAGTGTTTTTTCTAATAATAGTGTACTGTTTCTTAGCGAAAATAAGAAGCTAAATACATCTGAAGACATTTTATAACTGTAAAAGAGCTTTCGAGTCAGATACTTATTCTTCCCATCCATAGTTTCAACTTTAAGAGGTTTTTCCCATCACAGTTAAATTCATCTCCATATTTAAACCATGTCTTACTGCGCAACTATATCTATTTAAGTATTCGATTTTCAAATCATTTTGGTTGGTTTTTCTAATCATGGTTAGCTGTCTTGAACTTAAGCTTCTGGCCATCTAACTTTTTCAGGACTGCTAAACCTTTAAAAATGACTTTGAAAGAAGCAAATATTTTGAAACATAAATAGTAAAGCTTTTCGTCTGACACTCTTCAGAGTATAAAACATCAGAATATAGATCGAAAACTCGTCATAATCTTCTTTCCAAATCGCCTTGTGTCAATGTGGAATAACATATTGTGAAGATGTTGAATTGTGATTTAATATTGTAAACTAGGCTGTAAGAGAAAAAGGAGATTGAGGCGTACCGGATTCAGAGTAAAGTTGAGTAGAAGAAAAGGTGTTTGACAAATTGAAGCAGGGCATTTTTTAAGAATTTTCCACTGGTGGGGCATTTGAGAAAAGGGCATATAGATAAAGGCAGAATTTACAGATAAAAAGGCTTTCAAAAATATTCTAGGGGAATCGCCTATAGAAGCAGCAGTTCCAGGGAAAAATGATTCGAGATTTGAAACCTGTTCAATGAAGATTTCATCCACCAATATCTCAAATAAAGTAAAAAGTAAAAAAGTCACCGAATCATAAGGGCACTTAAGTGGTGGGGCAAACATGTTCCACTGGTGGGGCAATGAAAGGGGCTGGTGGGGAATTTCCCCAACACTTTATATGTTAAAAAATGCCCTGAATTGAAGGGAATATTGAGGAGAACTCACGAGGTTTTTTTTGTTTTATTCTTGCCAAGTCGGACACTCCGTTACAATATCAGAAAACATATACGGGCGAAAGAGGGACGCCAGAGCACAGTTTGGGGTGAAGGGGCTCTTGACAAATTCGCAAACTTTTGTGGCAGTTTTCCCACCATAATCGTTAATGTCACAACCTAAATATCACAGTACAACAAAAACGTGAGCCCCCACCCCACCAAGCTCCCCGGCTCCGGCGTACCTGCGAAAACAGAAAAGCAACTTGACTTGTTTTGAAAGGACCAACCATTTAAATTTGAAACTTTAGCACAGTACCAGAGTAATTATGTCTGTGTATGACTGTTTTGAATGAGACTAGAAGTAGCATGTGGATTAAATTGTCAATAATCAAAATAAACCTGATAACAATTTTATGGGTTAAGAAGCTTATAAACTCGAGGGGGTTTGTTCTTATTCCAAAGGGGAAGGGGGTTTAAATCGAATAATGACAGGTTTCAACTTGAAAGAGAGGCTTGTTATAGTGCTGCCTAAGCAGCAGCTGCCGTGTTGCAATCTGTGGTTGAAATGTGGCTGAGATTGGAGGTATGGCATTTCCACGACGTCGAATACTCAGACTTCTGAAAGCAGTCACAATGTTTGTATTGATTGCTACAGTATTGTTGATTTGCAAATATTTTATAATGAAAAGGGGAAAAGGCAATCCCAACTCTCTTGAGCCTCGGCTTGTTCCAGTTGCTACCAAAGCGACCAGTCCAGTTGAAGAAGTAGGAACTTTATCCAAACAAATTAAAACTGTTTCTAAACCCGAAAAAGAGACGTCATTAGAAAGTAACAGGTTCTCAGAACTTTTTCAAACTGAGATTGATCTGGCAACAAACATTGACCACAATGACGGTGAAGTTGCAAATCCACGAATTGTCCCAGCTGGAATGTCACTTGAACGTATTCATAGATTGAAATATAATTTGCGAGGGAAACCGAATGTTGGTAAAAAAATCCCTAATAAAGTGAAAGGCAACCCCAGAAACAGGGATGTGGCCTATTTAAGAAGAACCCCATGCACTAATGTCCATGTGTTTTACTACACATGGTACTGCAATCCAAAAACGGATGGGCAATATTGCCACTGGAACCATAAAACCCTACCACACTGGGACAAAGAAATAGATAAAAACTTTCCAAAAGAAATCCACAAACCTCCAAATGATATAGCTAGTGATTTTTACCCTGAGCTTGGGGCATATAGCTCAAATGATCCTGAGGTAATTAGAGCACATTTTAGGCAGATTGCAAATGCTGGCATTGGCGTTGTTGTCGTTTCCTACTATCCACCTGGGACTGCTGATGATAATGGTAAACCATGGGATAACATATATCCACTTCTTCTGGACAAAGCAAGTGAGTTTGAAATCAAGGTGGCATTTCACATTGAACCTTACAAAAAACGAAACGAAAATACAGTACGAAATGATATTACTTATATTGTTGATACATATGGTTTTCATAAAGGATTTTATAGGTACAGGATAAATCAATATATCAGTGTACCCATGTTTTATATCTATGATTCATACTTAACTAAGGCAGAGGATTGGGCAAATGTTTTGAAACCTGATGGCCACAACACAATCAGAGGAACTAAATATGACTCTATGGTGATTGGTCTGTTGGTAGACCTTCAACACTCAAATTATGTTTCAATTGGAGGTTTTGATGGCATTTATACATACTTTGCTGCAAGTGGGTTCACATATGGTTCCAATACCAAAAATTGGAGAGACATATCCGAAAGGTCTGTTGAAATGAACTTTTTGTATATCCCAAGCATTGGCCCAGGATATATTGATACAAACATCAGACCTTGGAATGAAGAAAATAAAAGAGATCGGTCAAAGGGTGATTACTATAAAAATAGCTGGACCTCAGCACTTGCAGTTTCACCAAAAATAATATCAATTACTTCATTCAATGAGTGGCATGAAGGAACACAGATAGAGAATGCTGTTCCAAAAAGTACTTCAAGAAGGGTGTATTTAGATTATAAGCCAAATCAGCCAAATTTTTATATGAAACTAACCAGAGAGTTTGTTGATAAATTTAAATCATGTAATTAATAAATTCTCATGATACAATTCCCAGTAATATTTAGCAAATTATTTTGAGATATGAAATAACTGAAATTTTTTTAATGAATTTCAATTGATATACATTTCAGACACTACAACAGCTTTATAAAAGGATTTTGTAAAGTACTTTCCAGCTGTTTGTTATGATTTGGTTTCAAGGCAGGAGGCATAAATTCATTTCTTTATCCACATTCCAAGGTACATTTGGAGTTGCCTCATGATCTCATTAAGTTTGAAATTTTGATTTACAATCTAGAGCGGTTTTCTGCATCAAAGCATGTACAGGTTTGCCTATGGTATGGAACACTAAAATTTATATGAAAACTTGGTGAAACATTATTTTCATCACTACAAGCCCGTTGCCAGGCCTTTGGTGTAGGGGTGGCAAATGCAGGCGAAGTTTAAAGTGAAGTTTTGAGTAGGGAGGGGAATCTATCCTTGTTAATGCAGAAAACAAGCATTTTTCAAAGTCTCTATTTGTTGATGTGAAGCCAGCAGTAAAGTACTTAATAAAAAGCGAGTATAGGCTAGCTGAGCTTGCTTTCTGGCCAGTTCACATCTTTAAGCACTCAAGAGATCATTTGCACAGTGCTTTGAGAAAAAACACTAAGCTCCTCGAATGTTTTCTCCAGAACAGAAATATTTATGCTGCATATTTGTAAAGAGGTATCAGGTTCCTGTAATAAAAGCCCCCAGAAAACAACTTTCCTTTTGTCAGAGTTATCTCGACTCAAATTGTCATGATAATCCAATGAAAACGACAAAAAAGCCCCATTAAGAAAATTGGAGAAAAATTCTATGGGTGGCAAACAGCTGGTATTCTCTTGCTCTAGGGGTGGCATTGCCCCCTGGCTATGGGCCTGCATCACTATCCAAAGTAATTCATTGACAAAAATAGTACACTCCTTACAAGCCAAGGTGTATTGCAATAATCCCCTTCCCCTCCTGAAAGGACTAGCCTTGAATATTTTTAAACCAACTAGATGGATTTTAGAAACAATTTTACATGCATAATCTTATGCTGATAGAATGCTACCTTGAATCATTTTATTGAAGCCATAATTACTTCATAATATCAAATAGATTCAGTAAACAAATGAATCAATGACTAGCTTTGTGTCACTTTTGGATATTTGGAAACTTTCACTTATGGTATTAAGTTAATTCAATGAATTGGTCAACCAACAATAGATTTGTTAATTGTCACATCATAAAAATCTACTTTTATAATTTTTTTTCTTTACACTGCATATCCTAAAAGAACACTATGAATTATTTCTAAGTATGCAAAATGCTGAAAATATATTAAAAATTTGGTTGAGATTTGGCCAATGATATATTGGAAGTTTTCCAACAGATACAGATTACTGTTATTTTGGCTTGGTTCAAAAAGTTTAGAGCAGAGAACAAATAATACGAGAAAGAACCTCTGCTAATCTGGCCATATCTCAGTGTGTTTGTTACACATTCAAGTTGTTATACATATTCAGAGGAATTTCATGATGCTCTTTCAAAAAGGTATTTCAAGAGGTATTTCTTGTGGTTCAGTTTCAAAGATTCTACAAGTATATTTTTGTGACATCATCTCTTAATAATTCAAAGTTTACACCATGAAAGCTGTATAAAGCATATGACCATGTAGCCTACTGCATTGATGACTTTTATGTAAACTGTGTGGCTGGCTGTGTATAGTATTATGTTAATAGGCTGATATTATTACCAGAGTAGATAATTTTTTTCACGTGGAGAGAGAAATTCGGTTTGAGTTTCAACCCGGGAAATCAAGAGTTAATTCAGAAGACAGCTTGTTGGGCCCCTGTAGGCTCCTCTCTGGCTCTCTTTCTTATCTTAGAAACGAATCATTCTATGAAATTTATAATAACTATTTAGCGTAATATATGAATGGTTTTTTGGTGAAACTTTGATGCTATTGGATAACTAGCTGAATAGTAACATCCAAAGTTGATTTTCCTTTATTTCATTATCTATATAAAATGTGTGTGATCGATCTTCTTAACACAGCAAAGATAGGTAATGACACATAAGACGCCGCAAAAAGCACGGTGCTTGTATAGGGTAGTAATTAAATCTGCTTCAATCCCTGATAACATACCTAGATACTCTAGAGACTACGGAGAAAAATTTTGAACGAATGTCAGACAGTAAGACAAAAGCCTAAAATTATGTCCAATTGCCTGGGCAACGTCTAAAACGGAGACGAAAATGTTCAAGCTGTCTGGGCCATCCATTATGGTCGTTTAGGAAAAGTGTATGTTCTCTTTTTTCTACTAAATTTCCTCCTATCCACTTATTCCATTGGTTTATTATAATCAACGAAATACTGCGAAATACTGCGAAATACTGCGAAACACTGCGAAATACTGCGAAATACTGCGAAATATGAAAAAATATGAAAAAATATGAAAAAAAAACCAAGTACGCCAAAATTCTCAAACCATATCATAAATATTCACTTCCGTGGACCCAGTGCGGAAGACAGACCAGCCAGCAGCATACAGAAAAAGCACAAGTCTGCACTACGGACTAAAAATACTTCCCTGATTATCACTTCTGCCCGGCCTAAAATCTAAAAGTGGAAACAAAATGCAAAAGACCAGTTTGTTCACGTTTTGGATGTTTCCGTACATTAGAATACCATAAATGCATCACTATTAAATATTTAAGAGGACAGTCTCCGCATTCAGGGAAGAATTATTTTAAAATTTCGCTGATTTTCGATTGTACAATTCTCTGTCGTAATTTTGAAACGATTTCCCAGACGCTGTGGAGGACAACAAAAGTCAATCCTAGAACTCGGAAAAAAATTGTTTGTGCCTCGGAAGTGAATTAATTGAAACAATGAAATTTTTGTTTGGAACACTATGTGGAACTCAGTCAAAACAGCATCTGGAACTCGGAAATGATACCATATTTGAAGAGAGCTGTACAATAGCCAGTAGTTGATTGGCTGGTTATTATAATGGAAAAACTTTGCTATGGCATCCAAGACAAACAAAAGGGTCTTGAGAAATGGAGGGGGATACACAAATTTAAACAGAGGCACTTTTTTGTCAAAAAGAAATCTAGAATCTAGTTTAGTGAGTGGGTAGTACAAACCCACCCACCCCCATGGTACCAAAATGCATAAATATAAATAATAATGTTGTCTAAGGCACAATATTCAATGCATTATCTGAAAGACCCTAGCCTTGGCCTGGAACTCAGTCGGGTTTTCTGTTGGATCCGCCCCTGTGTACATGCTTAAATGATGATCGCTCCGACGACGGAAGACCGGGGGCCATTGCCCCGCCTCTTTGCTTGACAGAAGGGCTTTTTTACAAAATACTGTTTTACAATGAATTTTTTCCTTGTGTTTCTCTCCCGATGAATAATTCTCGACAATCACATGGATGCCATGCATTTTATGCCACCTGCGATACCATTTCTGTAAACAGCATACGTGCAAATTTAAAATTTAAATTGAAATGATGGGCAAAATAGCAGGCGATATTAAAATAGATATCAGATATTCCCTTTTTTCGATTAATTTTAAAATGAGATTAATTTAAGTTTAGACCAGGGCTAGTAACCTTTTAAGTAAAGAAAAATTTTTCGAACCTTTTTTAAGCAAGCCAAGGGTAAGAAAAACGACCACTGTTATTTTATATTCATAAACCAACTACTTTGACTTATGTAAAATGTAATTGAAGTAAAATTTTCTCCAGAATCTATACATGCACTAACTCGAAGCCATACAGAAAGGAAAATCAATTCTAATGCCATTGACTTTTTTCTGAGCCGCCACGTTTACTGATATCAGCTCTAAAAAAAGGATGCACAGCTTTTAACTGACTTTTGATACAGGTGTCAAAATCTTCTTCATAACTCATAACTTCATAACAAAAGTCTTCATAACTTTTAAGATTATGAAATCTTATTGCATGTTACGAAAGTTTAAAATTTTGTTAATTGGCACAAATAGCCTTTTTTATCATATAATTTCATTTCGCCACAAAAAATTACTTTCGTGAGACGAATTTTGGCACGCGGATCATTGGTTGCTACCCATGGTCTACCTACACAATTTGGCATCAGATAAAAGCACCTTTAAGTGCTGTTTCAGTAAAATTCTGAAAACAAAGGCAATTACCCATTGCAATGCTGTTGATGGTTATCGTCAAAGAAATAATAGCATCCACCACCCTTGCCCAATATGAAAAGGGGGCATATATGGCCATTTCCAGTCTTTACGGAAACTTTGGAAATGAGTATTCAAAATTCAAAAACTGCATTTTCAAGAAGTAACTCCGACCCCAGGTTACAAAAAATGGTTGGCAAAATCTGTCTGGCCTAAATGTTGCAAAAATAACACGGGAACCTGTCACAACAAATATCAGAAACCAAAGCGAGAAGCAAAGACGTTAACTTCTAGCATTGAACCCCCCCCCCCATCAAACCGTCATTTATCTATGCATTACCGTAAATTCTCTTTTAGCCCCCCCCCCCGGGAGCTTATTGTTTTTCAGCACTTGAAAGGGGGGCTTGTGAAAGAGAGGGGGCGAAATTGAGAGGGGGGGCTTAAAAATTATTTGTAATAAAATATCATTTGCAGTGGTAAACTAATTTTTTGCTTATTTGCGAAATAAAAAACATAAAATCAGCCTTCAATATCAGTAATATTGTCATCGTCATAAATTATTAGTTCTAAAATAACTTCTTGGGCCATGTCGCCTTCTGAAATCGAGCACTCGAAAAGGTCGACCTCATTCCTCGGAGTAATGCATATTAAATCTTTGTCTTCGTTTCTGTCGTGACTGGAAAAGACATGGTGCAATTTGATGCGAAGTATTGAAAGACCAATGAATAAAATATCTGTTTTTGTCAAGTTTACTTATTTCGGCATCAGTAAAAATTTTGGGAGGGGCTAAATTGAGAGGGGGGTTAATTAAATGTTTCCTTCTGATAAGGGAGCTTATAAGAGAGGGGCTTAATTGAGAGGGGGGCTTGGAAGAGAATTTACGGTAAGCATTGCAAAAATTATCTTCTCTATGATATTGCACGATTACAACCTTTTCTAATAAGAACAGACAATTTTTGCCGATGCTTCATTTTCTTATGTTTGAATAATTTTAGGTTTGAGTGTTCTTTATGTTGTTCTTGATTTAATATCGATCTTTTACAACTATGTGCCTGCATTAATTATATCAAGAACACTAAATGATAACTTTGTGCAATGTAAAGAGGTAGCGTGTTTAAAGTGACTTCTGGACGTCACAAGAAATCACGACGAAACACAAACAGATAGCTAATAAATACCCCGGATAACGTTATCAAACTATAAATACAGCAATATCATAAACAATCACAAATATAGCAAAGGATGAACAAAACATAGATAACAAGATTAATTTTAAACGAAGCATGGCTGCAACAAAGATATGGCTCCGAGGCACCTGACGATGTTTGCACTGAGGCTGATGCGCGCTTGGCAATGTTTGCTCCGATGAAAGGGCTACACAGTTCCCAAACCAGTTGGTACTCTGCTGCTCCCCTTTAACCGAAGATTGCCATGGTTTCAAAGTATTTTAAAGGATTTTAACTGTCCTAGCTATGGAAAAGCAGTGTTAGGAAGCTGGTAAGAAGTGAAACTTGGACAATAGGCCACTCAGTTGTCAGCAATAACAGAAGATGCCTGCAACCGATGGTCAAAGGGTCCTAAGATGCACGTGCCTTCAAAAGTGTATTTGATCAAGCGGCAATACATCAAACAAGACTTGAAATCAGCACATAAGTGCTTATTTGTACAAGAATTCTACAAAGCTTGGCTTATTTCAATCTTGATTTCATAATTTGCCTGCTGAGGTCTACGCCTAAAATGTTGCCTATTTCATTTCTACGGTTGAAGGCATTACTTTTCAATGCATTATAAGTTTAGTTACTACTTTTATGCATGCACAAGCTAAACGTAAGCATAAAATCCCTCTTAAAAAGAATTAATTCGTGTTATCGAAGGATTAGGATTATACTTTGAGAGCAGGGTACATTGTATAATGGCCTAGAAGTACAGACAGCGATATGTGCGTGCTCATTGTCAAGCAATGCCTTCACATTTTATCCCATAACTATTGTGAACTTGATTTTTGAGTACCCTGGGTATCCAAACGTAAATTTTTAAAAGTAAAGTCCTTTCTCCGCCCGTTTACTTGGGCTCTGGTTCACAGGCAGGAAAACATTACGGTCGCACGGCCACTGACCGGAGGAAGATCCACGAGAAACAATATCAGCTCCTAGGACACACCCAAGCCACGCCCACTTTATATTGTTTTGTGAGGAATGTTTGCCTTCTGGGATGTTTTTGTCTGAAGGAAGGTTAACAACTTTTCTAGACTCTAGGTACCCAAGTTGGTTTTTTTGTCAAAAGAGCCAGTATCCCCGACATGAACCGAGTTTCTTCATTGCAAATGAAAGCTATGTGCACATTCTTAGTTGTTCGTATTCATCATTCGTTACCAGAACTCTAAGATTTTAGAACGTTTTTAGGCGTTATTTAGGGTGGCAGCATATCTGATGTTGGCTCAAAGACTCGAAGCAAATCAATGTTACAGCCTGCTCTAACAGTTCTCAAAAGGCAAGAAAATATTGTTTGCTGGAAACAGTATATGTCAACAAATCCCAAAAGACCTCAACACGAACGATAAACAGAGATTTTACTGCTTACAAATAAGTTGATTACAATTCAATTTCCAATCCACCATCACTGGTGTGTCCCATCACCTACAAACAGGATTCTACACAAGGGTTAAGGGTACTTAATTTATAATTCTTATACACTGCCATAGCTTAAACGGTACAAAGTTTTAATGGTAAAAATAATCCCTTACTTACAAATCTTACATTGGGGACAATTTTAGGATAATGACGGCATATTCTTAAATGTTTGTAGAAAATATCTGAATATCAAAGCAGATCCGAAGAATCTGGAGAATAATTTTTGCTACGCTTTCTTTTTATCTAACTTTCACAAGCTCCATAAATATTAAAGTGACAATCTCCATATTTCATATAAATGTGTGTGATTCATTCAGGCCTATGAGTGGCATATGATTTTCATCTCTCAGCCATTGTAACGAGTAATTTGTTCATGGTGATATTCAAATATCTGAAGGCCGGTACATGGAGAATTTTTTAACCTGGTGATCGTCACTTATGAAATTATTGCGAGAAAAGAGAGGGTCTGAAAACTAAGTCCCTTTTTCACGGTCAGACTTTGTCAAACTTGACTAAAGTTTATCATCTATGAAAAAAACAATAGCTGAAATGAGTTTTCAGAAAATTGGACTTAGTTTAATCAAGAATCAAGCAAGTTTCTGTCTTTTCGACTGAATTGAAGAGTGAATAAATAAAATTTATCTTCCTCGGACTGTGTGGTGCGGTCTAGTGTCACACAGTATGGCCTAAATTTAAAAATGAGCAAGGGAACAGAATTTCGTCGAAATGTACACAATTCGTCCTTAAAATAGTCAGCTACTGCAGGCCATGCCTCAATGTAGTGTGGTTTCGTCAAAAATCATAATCAACCCCAGGCAAAGGGCGCTGAAATGATGACGACTACACATAGCTCTTCATCTCGACGCTTTTCAAAAGTGAGGTCATAAATTAAAATGCCAAAAAAACTTTATTCTTCGCTTTTGCAATAATATTTTGTAAAATCGAGCTCGACAAAATTTTGCACTGTCAACGGGGTTCTCGATTCGACAAAACCTGGTGCAATAGAGATTCGTTAGTCAAAAAGGACGATCTGGCCGTGAAAGGGAGCTTCTGTTAGCGGGATACTGGGTCAAGCTAGGAGGGCTTGTGAAAGACGAAATTCTTCATTATTGGAAAAACACTTTTTATGTGAATGGGTATCTCGTACAATACAATGGTATTGCCTTTTATTACATATTTTGCTCCAGCAAAAGACGGTGTTTGTTGTAATACAGTTTTGAATTTTTTCAAAAAGCAAGCTCTTCAAAGTTCTTTTTAAAGCATCTTTTATAGGAAATGTTTCTTTGTAGATCTTGCCTTAGTTTTCTGACCTTTTCTTTCTGCGATCAAATCCCCAAAATATGTAGATGACTTGATAATATAAGGTAGAGTACTTTCCCCATAATTTCGAGTAGTTGGTCGGAATAAGCTATTAGCAGACAAAACCCTTGCAAAAATGTTGTATTGCAAAAATTGTTGTTAAAAATTAAGCATTTTCATACTTTTAAGTTCTCCAAGACTGTCGCTGGCTCATGCCCAGCGACTTCTTTCGCAACTTTGTCCGCAATACCCTTAAAACAGTAGAAGCATCTGGTCTTTCGCTTGGTTCCGCTTTCCAAAGCGCCTCGCACAGCTGTACATACATGTTATATTTCCGTCTGATTTCTTTAGAAAAAGTTGGCCTCAAATTATACGCAACAACTCCAAATATCACAACATACAAATTTTCACTTCCATAAGGTTTTTCTCTTGTTAAAAGCTGCCATAAACAAATGCCATACGAGTACATATCAGCTCTGTTTGAAGGAAACTCTCCTTTAAGGAGCTCCGGCGCACGGTATGAGAGAGTCCAGTAAGAAAGGAGTTTGTAGGCGTAGCAGGCGAGCACTGTCCATCCTCAGGAAGAATCTTCGAGCAGCCAAAGTCGCCGAGTTTACACGAATCCTGACAGGTGACAAGAATATTAGCGGGTTTCAAGTCCAAGTGAGCAACTCTGCGCTGGTGTATATAAGATAGAGCACTTGCAATATCAACTGCGTATCTATCTCTTCTCGTGTCAGTAATTCGCTCCTTTTCGCAGTCAATGACATTGTGTAGATTCCTGTTTCCTGCATATTCCATTACAATATAAATATCACGACGACAAGAAGCTTCCAGTGCAGAAACTGCTAACACTCTTACTATATTTTTATGGCGTAATGAAGCTACTGAAACCTCGGCAACAAAACTTTCCGTAATCGCGTGTGGATTTTTCCTATTAAAATGAAGCTTCTTTACTGCTACTTTCCTGCCTTTGTAAAATCCTTCGTACACTGTTCCGAATCCTCCAGAGCCAAGCAGTTTACCAATGGAGAGAGTTTTTATGTCTTCCTTGTCCAAACAGTTCGCGTACTTAGCAAAAGAACAACCAGCGAACTTCACGTTCGACAACTGATGATTGGAAGAGACCTTATAGTTGTAATTCGTACAGATGCTCTCGCCAGACGACATCCTCCTCATCTCTGTTGAGGTTATCAGTGTCAAAAATCCAGCTGCTCACCCTTATTAGAAAGCCGGCTTCAGCAGTTTATCGCAACACAGAAGTCGCCAGCAACTTCATGCGAGAGACTGCCTTCTACATAATCAACGAGCGACTACAAAGCTCTTTCAACCTTATTGAGCGATGAACAAACAATAGGCAAGAAACAATAGCCTTTGTAATCTCGACCAATCACGAAATCACGCTTTACTGAAACTGACCAATCAGCAAATTAGTTTCATCAATTTCAAGATTCATTAATATGCATGATACATGCAGTCTACATGATGGTGTTTAAGGTTCAACCAATGGTCCCCGTGATTTTGACCCGGGGGGTTGATGTGATAATTTTAATGCACGTATCGATTTACCATCTGTTAGATGAAAGGTAGAATTCTGTAAACAAAGTCATTTCTTCAAAGAAGAGTTGTAAAGTTGGCGTTGGGAAACTCCAATGTCTTTCCAGCATCTTAGAAAAATCCATGTTTCAAATATCAGTTGCATAATAGCATTGAATATTGGGTTCGATAACTGATAATACGTTGTTCGCCTTACGTAATACAGGAAAGCAAAAAATATCTGAAAATAAAAAAAAGGTAATCTTTCTCTAATTTTCCCAAACAATGCCAAGCAGATGGGGCACATGGTATTCATAAGATTATACCAAATGAGTAAACTTTTCTGATAAATTATTAAGGGTATCCAGTAGCCTTGTCCACAAGCAGTGAAAAATGCCTCTAAATCCCTTGTCTCTATACAATGATCAAACAAATTAGTTTCTCGAATGAGCACAAAAAGTAAACGCTTTGTTAAGAGGTGAATCTAGAAACCTTTAAGCTAGTATCTGGCATATTGCTTATCGTTTATACAAAACACCAATTCTACTTACGACCTCCTTTTGGAAATTTCTCCAAAATGCATGATACGAATTCTTTAAGCTCTGATTTGGTTTTATCACCCTAATGTTAGGCTGGGTACAATTTTTTATATAATTTGTGCTTGTATTTTAGTTTTAACGGAGAAAGGAAATTTGAAAACTTGTAAGGGATTTGACTGAAGAAATCATTCCTGGGGAAAATCTAACCCCCTAGTCGCCAATCACGGTCAAACCTCTTGGAAAATTCTTATCTTTATGTTGTCATAATAATAATCGAAACTTCCAAGTAGACTAACATCCTTGCTCTCAATCCGGATCTGAGGTCAGCAATTTTGTACAAAAGAATTGAGGCCGTAAGGTGCATTGGGGCCGTAAGTTTGATTGGTGTATGTTTTAAAGGTAATCTGTCATGACGTTGATTGATTATAAAAACAAAATGACTTTTTATTGATTCCAGTCCCCCTTTAATTTATCGCATTGTAAAAAATATGGCGGAGCGCTGGAATCGTGTTTAGGCTATTTTTCCAGCTATTGTTCTCGTTAACCAATCCACAACGAGACAGATTGCCTTTAAGTGTCTATATCACTGGCAAGTGTTCATGTCCTTCCTATGTGTCCAGTGTTTGAGACGAATCTGAAACGACTATTTTAAGAAACAGCAAAAACAAAGTAGCTGGATGTAGCAATAGACTGTATATGATCTACAGTTTGAAAGTTGCCTGTTGAACAGTTGGCATCAATTATGAAAATTGAAGCTTGCTATGAAACAATAACATCTTATAAGCGTATCGGATATCGTCAAAAGATGCATCATAACATTCAATTTGAAGCGATCGTGGCAAATAATGATAATTATATGATATGAAAATAATGATATTGTCAAAAAATACTATGATTATTTGAAGTCGACGTACGTCTGGGAAAAAGAGTTATGTAAAAGACTATGTTATGCCAACTTACAGAAAAATTGTTTCATACGCTGAAAGCAAATATTATGAAGTAAAAAGATGTTAGATAAACCTAAGCAAGACAAAATGGTTTTACATAACCTACAATAACACAATATTCTGGATTTTGAACTCGTTTAATAAAGCTGTCAACGATTGAGAATTTTGGCAACACAGTGAGTTGCTGTTTGCCACAGCTATTGACCCAAATAGCTCGCAGTTTCTATACCACAAGAAGTTGTCCATTACATAACAAGAAGTCATATCGAACAGATGTTCTTTTAGGGTGATATAGAGTGGTTTATATAAGTATTAAAGGCGCAAATCTTACTCAGCAGCGTATGGTGTATGAAGCGCATAAAGAAAAACCATTGCTAAATTTAACGTTTCCTGTAAGCTAATACCATATCGTTCCAAGTAGATACTTTGAACTGGCGGATTAATTGAAATTGATGTTCTAAAACATTTTGCTATTCCACTTGAATTGTTTACAGGTAATATTTTCACCTTTTTACCCCAAAACTGAACTGTTACCCCTGATATCGGAACTGTATGTGACCAGGACATTGAAACGTGTTGAAAAGTACGGGGGCTACTTTCCTAAACAAGGGACAATTATCACAAGAAAAGATGGGCATAGGCCCCCAGACTAGGGGCGTTGTGGCTAGGCGGTACACCGGGAAATTTCCCTGTGGGCCCCTTTCAAGTGAGTTTGTAAAACCCCGGAAAATATTTAATATGAATAAAATACTTGATGAGAAAACCCCTTACTTACATGTGGACTCAAGTTCACATTTAAGAATTAGAGGAGGTCAACATATACTAACAGACAAACATATACAAACAGGCCTCTGTGAAAGAGATGCGTGGAATATGAACAGGGACCTCCAGGTTTAGGGGGCCTTTTCAAAGAAGGAACGCATAAAAGAATGCCTAAAAATTGTAAAACGTGGTAAACGATTGCAAAAAACATTCTGAAATGTATTTCAAGCTAATTTAAGGGGCATGGCCGCAAAAATTTTCTGCTTGCTTCGCTCGCAGTGCCTACAGGTCTTCTGTCGCGTTTGCGTTCAGGACTTAAATTCTCTCAATCAATTCAATATCTTGTTATTCACATCGACGTGCACTCTGATCCAACGGTCACCCTTTCCTTCCCCAACGCCTGTCACTAGAGTTTTAGCACGACTACTCCCCTCCCAAATTTTTTCTTAAAATCAATAATCGGCGCCGTTTCTGGTTAAAGAGACTATGGCTAGAGAAAAGGGGATACACCCCAAATAAAAATAGCGACGAGTCTTTAAAGATGGTCAAAACTGGCGTCAAAACTGCCCCAGACCAGATCCATGGCTTATACGTCTCGGTATATGACAACAGACGATAATATGGTAAGCAAAATATCGCTAAATCTATAGAAAACTGCTAGCTGGTATGTAGAAACAAGATGGTGTTCTATTCCAGATTCCATGCTTTCGGATCATGGGCTGCAATTCTTAGAAATTTTGTGGATATATCACACTTTCTTTCTGAACAGCTAGCATTTTTAGCTCAGCGTTTATCCTTTACGAAACCTCAAAACAGAACCAAGGGTGTGGTTGATTGATGCTAAGGTGCCACACCCGTTAAGAAGACAGAAGCAAAAGTCCTATTTCGTATCTTCCCGTGTCTTATTTAATTATGAAACATTAAGAGACGTACCTGGAAGCGCCAGGGTATATCTAGAATAAATTCGCCTTGATCATTTCTTTCGAAAACTCCAAAAAAACTTCCAAAAATATACATGGATCTCGTATTACGAAGTTTTTTAGCTTACAGGTTTGAATCAAATGTTTAGTTAAGGTTTAGGTAAGGCCTCTCTACTCAGAACATGGCGTCTGTAGCTAAAGATAGGTTAAGGGAAATGTTACGTGAAGAGATCTTAAACTATAAGCTACAAAAATTTTTTCAGTATTCTTTGCAACTGTTCATATCAACATTAAGATTGCTGATTGTTATTAAGATTGTTTGCTGAAGTTCAATAACTTAGTTGTTATAATCTGATATTAAGGCTTTTAAGTCAGACTTGATGCAAAAACTAACATTTAAAGGGATTCCTCTTCACTGCTACCCTTATAGCAATCAAATTGCTTTTCCATTTCAGCTACCCTGCGTTATGCAAACTAACAGTCTCGGGAAATCGTTAATCGGCGATTGCAACAACACCCGTCGCATCACATGGTCCGTCCAGACAGACTGAATTGTGAACAATAAAGACCAACAGGTGCTCAAGATAATAAACTGATCAGCGTGCAGGACAAGTATCCAATGGGATACATACGCTTTGCAGGGTGGCTTCATTTGACCTGCCTCGGATATTCAAAAAGGCCCCACAGCTATACCTGCCATGAAGGTTCCTCAATTCAAGGGCGTCGCATGCTTAATCTCCACATACTTATTAGTTGATCTTTGCACCATATCTGCCTGCAACTTACAACAAGAATTTAAGAAACGTTCTTCCCATTTTTTGCAACAGGTAAGCCACCTGAGGCTCGTATTGCAGTGCTCCTTCTCATATTTCTAGCTGCGATAACCAAATAAACCGACAATTGAATAAAAGAGACCCAATAAGGGGCCAGTGGGGTCCGGTCCTTTCAGAAAACATCATCCCAAGGTTTCCGGAAATGACTTTTGTCTTGAGAACAAAATGAGAAGTTTGTATCTTTTAAGGGGGATCCTATCAAATATGTACGTTGCTTGCGTGCAGTATTTAATGCAAAAAACGAAGTATAGTGAGCGAATAAATTGAGTACCGTATGAATTAAAATCTAGTTTCGATAGCCAAAAACACGAAGTTTCGAGCATGTACTCGTTATCAAATGGCAAGAAAAGAAATGAGCCGAGCAAAGAGAAGGCAAGTTTCGACAAATAGAAAAGAATGCGAGATGCGACGCAATCGAAACCGGAATAGGAAATAGGAGGAAAATAAGAATATACTAGAAAATAGATTAGCAAATAACTTATTGAAGGAAATTAAAATGTTTATTAAGACCATTAGGATAAAGAGTTTTTAGGCTAAAAATTAAACGTTTCTCCAAGGTCTTCCGTTTGGTGGCGTCTTGCGGTGGATGCAATAAGCGAAGTGGGACATATCGGCAGTTGAGTGAATGGCGGAGTCAAAATGTTTAGATATGTTGCTATCTGCATCGCATTGGTGTTTTTCTGTCAAATGGATCTTGTTAGCAACATTTCTCAATATTCTCCGTAACGGTCGTTTATTTGACGGGAGGTTTCGCCGATGTAAAGAGATTGGTACCTGGTGCAGGTGATGTAAATCACACAGGATGAAGAGCAGGCAAAGCTACAATCCCAGACAAAAATGGTTGAGACTTTTCAAGGAAAGCTCATGTTTTCATTTTCCTTTAAAAAATAACTCCCCCCCCCCTCCCCTAATTCAATGTTTAATGCATGATTTTGAAGGGAAATGACAGAACTACAAATCCAACATTGCTTCAGGGGGAAAGGGGGGATTCGAATTTATAGGGGCAACGTAAAGTAGAAAATTGCAGAAATTGCATTTTGTCTCAACAACTTTGTCCGGGATTGTAGATCTGCTGTGGAAGGATTGGTTATGGTTGGTGATAGTGGTCGATTGGCTAAGGTGTGTGCAGGTCCTGCAGAGGTGATGTTGGCAGGGAAAAGTACCGGGCTGTTGTGATTTTTTATCTATTTACGTTTGGTCTGACCAGTTTCTCTGCTTTTGAAACAAAAATTTTCATAATTTGAACAAATACGACGGAGACGGCGGAGTTGAGAGAAGGGTATGGAGTCTTCGCATTTCTTTGAATGTGATGAATCGTCATTAAGATGACAATGAGCATCTGTAGGTTGGAAGTAGAAAGATATGGAGATTTCATAGCCAGAGATACTAAGGAGGATGTCTAAAAAAGGCAAGCTTTCTGTAGCATGTGCTTCCCCGAAACTGATTGTTATTGTATGTAATTTAATAATGTCATCGTCTCTATCTGAATCTTTGTACTCTGTTATTTGTACAGTATGTCTGTTGTTTTGTCTTGATGTGTTGACTAACAAACTGTGATTTTGTATAGAAAGATTAGATCTAAATTGTAAAGATCAGTTGTTGGATTGAATTTGACATGAACATATGAACTTGTATTTGTCTTCCTCGCTACATTTCTTTGGTAAACAAGTGCGTGAACTGTAAGCCTGGGTGAAAATTATTTGTGTAGTTAATGAATTTTTGGAGATCGGCCAAAGGGAGAGATGTTGCTCCAACGATGTCATCGATGTATCTTTTGATGGGGCAAGGAAAAAGGCCATTATAGGATTCGTAGATAAGTTGTTCTTAATGGCCAACGAAAAATGCAGGCAAAGCTTAGGCCAAGTTTACTACCATTGCAACACCATCTTGGGCCAAGTTTACTACCATTGCATGTCTGACGATAATATTGGCCGTTGAATGAAAAAGCATTGAGTCCTCTTTTTCTCAATGTGTAATGTTTCTCGTTATTCTTTTCTGCCATCATGAATGTGCGGGTGATAGTATTATAGAGTCATAAGGATATCAGTGAGTCATGAAACCACACGATGAATGATAAGTAATGAATGTATCCTATTCTCATAGTTGCATTTCAAGGACCACTAACTTTATGATTCATAATATGATATGCTTAATGACCCATTGGTCACTAAATTCATCGCAGGCATTTAAATTTTGAAAACAGCATGGAAGTATGTCACACAGGAGTACTTTAATTTGACACTCCTCAGAGTATGAGCGTCTGATAATGACAAAAAGATGAAAAAGTGACTTTTCTGGTCATTGTTGACGTTTATATTTTAAGGAATGTCAAATGAAAGCACTTCAGTATGACATCCTTCAACTAATCCGTGCTATTTTCAAATTTTTCACAACCAAAGGTTTATTAGGCATTGAAGAATTGGCTCGCAAAGGATTGACTGAAAAAATAAATGGCCACAAAAATAGCCTAATATTTGCAGGGCATGGCAAGCTGTAAAAATAGCACTTTGTAAAAAAAATGGGACACCTCTCCCAAGGCTTCGATACCCCCGGCTATATCCAGAATTGATAACCGAATGCAAATGATAAGAAAATACAGGGTTTAATGTTATTTCAACAATGACTTCAGGCCTGTAAGAGTAAACTAAGATAGACGGGAAAGCGTGTCTAAACGGTAATTGAAAATCACAATTCAAAACGATTTAAAAATGTTTTTTTAAAAATCACATTTGAACTTAAATATGAGACATTATTACAATTGAAATAATTGAATCTGGACTATGCTAGCTATTTTCAATTTTATAATTCCAATATTGCTCAGTTTGCATTTCAGTCATTCTAGATATCGTTCTCTCAAATGCAAATATTTCTTCCTCTGCAGTAAACAAACTTGCCTGAGAGCTTGCTCCTTTCTGTTTAAGAGAAAACAAACATCTGACCTTGAGCAATGTTTGATCTATGCGGAATATCACGTTAAGCCCCAAACATAATGCTGTCTGGGCAGAAATTAAACCTGACTGGAAGGCATAGCAAACAAATATCTAAGGAATGGAGGCAGCATGGTTGCCAAAATGGAATGATACTTCATTTTCAGGCAGGCAAAACTACGTATATCTTTTCAAGAACCAAATAATATTTGCTTATTTTTCTTATTTTTGGATCATATGAGGCTCGGTTATTTTTAATGATGTTCTTATTTCAATCATAACTTTTCTATAACTACATACTATGAATTGTTCCTAAGGCAACTAGAAACAGTTTTGACATTGTTCATGAAATTTTTAACTCCACGGTAGATTTGCTCTGTGTTGTTAAATATAAGAAAATTTGCAAAAACGCATTGTTTTCTATACAAATTTTCCATCTGAGGCAGGCCATGTTCTTACGTTGATCTTGATTTTTGATAAATCGAGCCCCGTGTTCTAATGAAGTGTTTTCTGAGATAAAAACAATGTATATGACCTGATTTGCCCAAACCTGAGTTATTATACTTGAATATGAATGATGCCTCCCACAAAGAAGGGGTATTGTAAGGGTTTTACTCGCACCTGTACGACGTTTACAGAAATAAGTTTAAAACAGATGTGGAATATAGCTGACACAAAGTCTTTGAAAGCTTAACCGACCTAATGAGATTAAGTTTCGAACTGATTCGTATAGGGAAACAGGATGGAAATGATAATGCAAAAGATGTGTTTCAGTGGCAGCGCTAGCCTGGGAGGGGGGGATAAAACAAAACATTTTTGACCACACCCTTTTGACCACCAGAAAACGCCCTTTTAACAACAAGGAACGCCAATTAACTGAAGGGAACACCCATGACTAACTTTTGGTACGTTTAGGTAGTTTTAGAATTAAAGGATTACATCGCAAAAAGTACGTTGCCAAAATATTACCTCTCCCCGACATTGTCTCATCGAATTTAAACAAAACATGAAATTGACCCTGCCGAGATCTAGGGAGACATGTCCCCCCAGTCCCCCTCTTCCCTCGTTCTCCCCTCCCCCTGGTTTCTGTCGCTATTGGTATGCTTTTGCATTACAGTGCCTTGATACAAGAGACAAAAATAAAAACAAAGAGTAGTTAACTCACAGCATCGATTCCCAAGTCGTCCATTAACAGTCTATTGTTCTCTCTCTCATCTTGGGATAACTGCGCAGTTACAAATAGATCTTTAGGCCTTGTCTGGGCTGAGCATACAATGCGAACCTTCGAGAGTAAAATATATTTTCATTATGTATAATACAAAAATAGCAAATTCATTATATAAGAAACTTATTAACCTCAGAAGTTTACTTGTAATAATTTCGATTTCGAAGTATTAACAAATTAACAGAAGAGAATTATTAAAAGATCCAGAATTGGTAAAGTACAGATATGTTCGTAAATGTTTCGAGCCTGCACCGCAGACTGCTGAAATCAATCATTGGCAGTCGAAAATCATCGCAAACATTAAAAAAAATAATAATAATAAATTGCTGCAGACAGACCAAAATCCCCACAGCTGAAAAGCATCACAGTCAAAATGCTTCTAAAATCATCATTTCCGAAAAGCAGCATAGTCGAAAACCGTTGCTGACAGTCGAGTATCAAGTTTAGCGGCGGTTTCGTCTGATTTATGTAACAATTTCTTATTTTTTGTCTAGAGGGAATCATTAGGAATAGTGCATCTTGGTGTTTAAAGAAAATACCAACCAAACTTACATGGTTATCGTAAAAGTTATCGATTGCCGTAATAAATCTTCGAACTTCCATTCGTCGCCGCAAATCCATTTGAGGAATGTCAGAAATGACTACAGTTCCAAATTCTTTTGAAATTGCTAAATAATCTGCCGGTCCTAGTGGCTGAAGAGATAGAAAAAGACTTCATGTAAGATAAAAAATTACATAAATGAAAACAAAAAATTTTGCTGTTTAAGCTATAAATAGGCGGCGTTCCTACTTCCGCGATTGAACAAAAAGGAAAGTATCAGTGAGGAAAATACATAGTTTCAGGAAAATACATGGTCTCTCGTCACGATACACATTTGTGACAGCAGTTAAAGGCTGATTTCTATGTAATCAGACGCATAGTGAAGAAGATAATGGAGCAGAAAGTCAGATTATAGGCCAAAACGCTTTCCTTCCGGGCAGAGTCACCGCTAGCTATTGTGCTCAAGGGGAGAGGGGGTGCTCAGATTTGATTTGCTGGCAAAGTGGTTCAGCCATCCTTTATTTGCCGACAAGTTAGAAAATTTGCAGCTGAAGCTCCCCTACAAACCAACATCCCTCGATTTTACAATTAAGTTTTCTACCGAAGAGGTGTCGACCCCCCCCCCCTACTCCCTATAGCAGCGACGGCCCTGCATCCAGCAAACATAACTACTAAAGTATAGCTTCTTAAAAAACATCTTCTCTCAATTGTTCACATCTTCCCTAAAAATCTATTGAGGGTTGAACCATTAATCCTATTAATAATGTATATTGCTACAATTTTACATTGTAATTAAGCTAAACAAAGGTATATAAATATGTATTGCCTGCAATGATGTTGCGTCATGTCACCGTTCAGTTGTTAGAAAATATGTTGCCAAATATGGTAAGGGCATTTCAAAAGATTCCTCCTTTCTTTTGATACCGAAATAGATATCTTATAGGTGAATTAATTGGGCAGCTACAGGAACGATTGCTATGAACAACATCACACATTGCAAGTCACCGTATGTAGCTATTTGCAGCAATAACAGAATAGCCGTTTTACATAATTCTGCTTTCGTTACGGCTCGATTCTCGGAGCACCTTTACATCAGAATTCTCGAAGAGTTAGGAAATTTTATTCGTCTCAAACTTTGTTCATTTCGGAATTAGAGCTGGGAAAGCATATAGACCTGGCGCCAAAAAGAACAGCTCGATCCCATGGTGCAACGCTTTGAATTTCATTTCGCCCTTTTTGATGTGAATGCTTCAAAGGCTAACACCAGACACCGAGCTTGCGCCGCTTTGAAATTCAATGCGCTTCAAAGATCTCTT
This sequence comes from Rhopilema esculentum, assembly GCF_013076305.1. The sequence goes on from NW_027019328.1 coordinate 6,910,887, forward strand.
GTGAAGAGGCTCTCAGTCAAGAACCAGACTCGGCAAAAAGGTTTTATCAATAATCAAAATGGGAATCTATGTAAAAAGGGTAGTTGCAAAACGAGATCAATCCTTTGTCCAATATATTCAAAATAAATCTTATTTCGCATATTTTCACTACAAAATTTCAAGAAAATTCCCTATTGAGATTTTGGGCAAATTTAAGTTTGATAAAAGAGTCCTGCTTTGCCGAGAATGTTCACTACGTTACAAAATTTGATGTATGGTCTTGACTATCAACTTGCCATAACTGCTAGGACACATTCATAAAAACAAACAGTTGTTTCCTTTTTTGCCATGACAATGTTTCAACATTTCAATATTCTATCGTTGACATTAAAAGGTTAACTGGCATGGGTTGTATAATAATTAAGCAAGGCAGAATGCCGTTCTTGTCCAATTAGATGCAGTTCACAAATCCTTTTTAGCAAATCAAAACCTGCCAAACAGGCTTGGTTTGTTTTCAACAAACACCTAGCTGTGGCGGGAAAGCACCATTCATTGTTGTGACCAAAAACGACAATTTGTCTCTTAGCAAGCTACATCTTTTTGCCCTTCAACTATAGCTTGGGATCGACTAAAATTTCAAGGCGACTTTTTCGCAGCAAATTCGCAGCATGCGCAGTTTTTTATTTTTTATTTCGCAGCGAATTCGCAAGAAAGTAGAAAAAGTTTTACTTTTTCGCGGCGAAATATTTCAAAGCACCTAATAACCAGTCAAAGCATGGTAAATTTGCTTGATTTGTAAGAAAACAATCTAGGATCATTCGCCATGCATGCAGTTCTGAAAATGGGCGCGCTAAAGTTGAGTTTTGGAGGAAATCAATACACAATTTTGCAGCAAATTCGCAGTCTCGTGGAAATCAAAAGACAATTTCGAAACGAATTCGTAGCGAAATCGACGCGAAATTCGCCTCGTAAAAATCATCCTTAACAGACTTTCTAATTTGCTTAACAATGCCACGATGGAAATACCCTTCCTTCACTTTGATGAATTGAGTCATGATTTGTGAAGTCCCCTCATTTTCGCATTGCAGCGCTGTATTTTTTGACGGACACAGATGGACAATAAAAAAGCAGAAATTAAAACAGGGACAACACCTTCGTAAATTTTTACGAAAAGACAATATTTGCAGACCTGTTCTTTAAGTTCAGCTTTCTAGCCAAACGGACAAAATGGGCTGTGTAATGTTTTGTTCAGCGAAAGGATGCTAGGATCCAGACTTTATATATTGTTAAGTTAGTTGAGTTATGTAAAGTTACTTTCGAAGCACACCATCGTTTTGGGTTATCAACAATCTGCCTATTAGGCCACCATAAACATAGATATAACAGGCTGCAATATCTAGAATATTTTAGGGAGTTCACTCAACAGCAGCGATAAATTTTAAGTGAATTTTATGAAAATTGAAAATTTTTATCTTTGCTCGATTTGATTTTCCTTTTATTCAAGGGGTGTTTTCGATTAAGTTGTAAACAAACAAGGCAAATTAGCGAATTGACCCAAATAGTCAAGGACCAGCGTGACAACTGTTCAATATTTACATCGCGGTGTCTCATTTACTTCTGCCAATGATTTTACATATTTTCAAATAATACCTAACGCTCTTTATAACATCACCAAATTCAACGACAAAATATTCCATTACAACAAGAAAAAGACAACAAGAATTTTTTTTATTACAAGAGGCTAATGTTATATAAAGAAAGTGTCTAAATTGCATCATAGACCCTGCTTACCTTCTTACAAAGCTCATCGAAGGAGAATCTTGCAACTTTCCCACATGCCAATGGAATTTTGACATTTCTTCCGAACACTGGAATATTTCGCGGTTCTATCGAAACATTACCTGCAGCAAAAGAAAAATATTACAAGAAATTGATATTGTGCTACCAAAATCGTGTAAAAGCTGAAATAATAGGCGTTTTTAACATGAGAGTTAATAGACTCCTGGTATATCATCAGTTAATAAAGCTTTTTGTAACGACAGTGCACTTATCAAAGTCAAGCGTCAATCATCTACAACTACGATGACTATTATTTAGTGAAATTTTATCGTTATTCAAAGTATTTGGTGTTTGAGCCCAGGAGAGACGGCCACATCTAATAACTGCTTCTGCTACGGCCATGAGCTCGGTTTTACTGTGGACATCAGCTTGGTTCTACTACCCACATAATCTTGTTTCTATTAGAGACATGACCTTGGTTCTATTGCGGACATTAGCTTGGTTCTATTACGGACACAAGCTCGGTTCTTCTAAGCAAATGAGCTCGGATTTACTACTGGCACCAGCTCGGTTCTACTACGGACAAGATCTTGGTTCTACTACGGAAACGAGCTGGGTTCTATTATGGATACCAGTTCGGTTTATTATGGACACGAGGTCGGTTCTATTACCGACACAGCTCGGTTCTACTAAGACACGAGCTGGATTCTACTACAGACATGAGCTTTGTTCTACTGCAGACACGAAAATTACATATATCAAGCTTGTTAAATGGCACCGTTTACTTCATGTTGGTAATGTTAGCTTTAATTTTTCTGCACTTTGAATTTCACCACATAAACACCGGGTAGACCGTGCCAACTTCATATCAAGCATGGCAGGTAGTGTTAAGCGGCCGTTGAGGCATAAAGCTTGGATATTTAGTAAAATGGCTGTCATGGGCGTTATATGGGAGTTCAACAGGTACAATACATGAAAACTTTTGAAGCATATCCTGTTTGATGATATCGTGTTTCCAGTAAATGTGGGATAAGCATTGAGTCGTGCTCAGTTTAAAGCTAAAGGATTCGATCGTTCAAAATGGAACTTTGGAGAAAAGTGAATAGAAAGGGCAAGATAAAAGTACCCATTGAACAAGACGGAAGTGCATTGGTTTTTATGAAAAACATTGTATTTCCACACAGTCTACAGGGAACGCGGAGCATAGTGCGGTTGAAGAGGGGGGGGGCTAAAAGGTTTTGGGGGGCTAAACATGAAAAAAGCAAGATAGATAGCCTTTCTGCAGTCCCTGATATGCAGTGCACTTTCTCCAGGTTAGAACGCAGTTCCGTAACACACATTAAGACACGTTTTCGTTCAAAACCAATGCTGCGAAATAGACACAAATGGTCAGGAGCAGCTTTATAAGGGCGATGTTCGTTTCGAAAGAGATTCAGCATTTTGCGAGATACTAGACTCAAGAGGTTTTCAACTGCTTACGAAATAAGAAAATCAATGCGTTGAAATTATTTTTGGCTGAAAGTGGGATGGTTTGTTTCTGGGTAAGAGTTTTGCCTTTAGTTTTCCGACGAATCTTCACGTACCTTTAACTCTAGGAACCCTTCGTTTCAAATGGCTTTAAAATGTTCATTTTGACGTATTCAGAGAAAATTAGCTCTTTAAAACTTCTTTAACATTTTGCTGACCCCAAAGACCACTCTTCTTGCGTGCAAGAAAAAGAAAAATAAACTGGCCACCAGCAATATTGATATTTATTGTAATTATAATGTTTTTGTTATTTTTGCTGTGCAAACAGAGTCAGTGTTTTTTCTGATCTTTTGCTGTTGGGTTAATAGAGTACCGAAGTGATGACGTCACAAAAATATATTTTTAGAATTTATGAATTTTGATCCCAGAACCTAAAAGAGCATCATAAAATACCTCTAAATAAACAAAATCAGTTAAAGGCATTACTAATTGGCTGAGATATGGCCACATTAGCACAGGCTCTTGCCCCATCAAACCTCTGTAATTTGATCTTGGTCCATAACTTTATGAACCAGGGCCAGAATAACAGTAATTCGTTAGCAAACTTGAAATCTTTCATTGGCCATATCTCGCCCAATTTGAAACATATCTAGCTAATTTTGCACATTGGGAGGTATTTCTTGCCGTTCTTTCAGATTATGTGGCCAAATCTAAGAAATTCTAAAAATGGATTGACGTCATTCTTCGGTACTCTATTGACATGGTTCAAGCTCGCTCGCTCCTTCGGACCGCACCGCGGGGATCGGTCTCAAGGAAAGCACAAAGGGAGAGTTAGTTAATCAAGGAGTTAGGCTTGAACAATTCTATAGGATCTCTGAATGCAAGACCAAGAGAGCTGAATATTCAAATCCTCTAGTCGAAACTTGCTGTTTGTGCAACTTATCGTGCTATTCGGAAGAACAATCGCTTGCAGCAATATGAAAATAACTTCTGTCATTCTGATCGATTGACGTAAAGGATATCGGCTGACACAGTATGTACTAACTGCGCTAGTTATCGAATGTTGAGCACAGTTGTTTACACGATAATTCAGTATCGCTTTAGCTATTGAGAAATAGCTGATTACACTCATCTAAGTTCTTCTTTCTCCTTCCATTTTCAAATTGATTCTTCTATCAACACACCCCCAACAAAGAAATATTTCAGCCTCAATTCTCATTGGTTACCTAGCAATAATTGAGAAGTGGAAATAAAGACAACCTCGTTAGGTTCAATCAAGTATAACCATACAGGCCTTTCTGTTTCATCCAACCTTAATTGGAAATGTCACATTTCTCCTGTTGCTAAATATTCATCTCGAATACTTGGGTTCTCTTCTGAGTACGTAGATTCTTCTAACATCACCGCTCTTAACAATTTATAAGTTGCAAGTCGGTCCTTGGATTACTGCTGGTATTTTTTATATATTCCATTAGTTGGTGCTCCTGAATTTTCCCTGTGCCTCCTTGAAAGAATCCAATCAAAAGCCATTCACATCATCAACAATTGCAACCTCGTGAAGTCTCTCTACGATAGCGTATCATTGATGAAAAAGATGAATAAAACAGGAAATATGACAGAGCCTTGTAGAACGCCGGCATTCATTGAGTTGGAACTGGAGAGATTGCCTTCAATTCGAATGACAATGGACCTATCATAGAGAAAGCTGCTGCAATGTATAAGGGTTTGGTGCAGAATAAACGTAGGGAGTTTTGAAAGAAGAGCTTAGTCCCAGACGAGATCAAAGGCTTTTGAGAAGTTGAGTCTTTTAAGAATTGGCTTACCTTTTAATCTTTCTTCGTCGCAAAGACGGTTAAAAACTTGCTCCAATTTATCTGTTACTGTAGGGTCGTTGGAATCCAAATAAATTTCGCCTATGCTTGCCAAATCTGGACAGAAAATAAAATAGAAAATGTGAAAGCTTTTTATCTTTGTAAAAAAAAGACATGCGCTATATTTGAAGAACAAATTTTCTTACAAACCGATTCATTTAATCAAAAATTTCTAATTGCTAAATAGACTTAAAGGTATCATTCTAACTTGGACACAAAGAATTCTGAAATAAAAATTTGGGTAACTTATGAAAAGAATTCTGAAAAGCCGTACAAAGGGAATGAAATTTGGAAACGTTGGGAAACGCTAAGCAATATAGACCTTTGAATTTAATTGAATTCTAAAAAACTTTTAAAAGATTAAATTATTAACTTGCAGGTAAAAAACGTAAAGAACACAAACGCAAGAGTGCTTTTCTAGGCAAAGTGCCTGTTGCTCAAACATTTTAGGAATAGGTTTTGTGGTTAATGCAAAGAATTTGAAAACACGAGTTTCTTAGATCTCAATGCCCAAGACATATTTTGAAGGAAATCTCAATTACATTCTGCTAGAAACATCGTTGAAGATTTCTGATAAAAAGCTACGATCCAAGAAAGGCGGCCATTTTGTTCTGCAACAGATTTCGAAATGGACAACATGTATAGGCTTCATCCGGAGAACAACATGGCATAGACAGATGGCATTCCCGGTAATATGCTCAATGTGATCATCTGGTAATGCGTATATCAACTCGGAATAGCAACTTCAAATTCTACATACCATAGCGCAATTTCAATGTAATTATTATCTCGCATAGCTTGCCTTGATACCGAAGGATTGCATACGGCGTGAAACCCACAATAGCAACTTCGAACCGTCCAGTGCTAAACACCGTAGGGCAATTTCAATTTTATGATTGTCTTGCGTTATAATTTAGATTTAACATTGGGTGGAGTTTTGATAAAAAAGCGAAAAATACTTGCCTAGCCTCCTGTAGTCTGTTGTGGAATTGAGGCTGAAGACTTCGCATCTTGACTGGAAAAAGAAATATATCTTTATCAACATGGTTGGATCTCAACTGACAAGAATCTCTTCTAATGGAAGAAATAAGATACTAGACTGCTATTATGATAAAACAGTTGTGAAAGATGGCATAAAAACAAAAAAATTCACACATGGTAAATGCGAACTCGTAAATGCTGTTATCAATGGGGGCCCGGTATTTAAAACAACCATGAATTGAAACAAAAATGCACATAAACTCTTTGCATCCAGAAACATGATGTTTTTTAAATATCTTTCAATTTTAATAAATCTTTCAAACCAAAATGCACCAATTTAAGTCTAAAAAGATTAAATGATTCCGGTTTCCGGCTGCTGTCTGAATATTTCTTAAATATTTTAAGACCTTGAAGCCAGCAACGCTTTTGTTTTTGCCCCTATTTTAGCTCTGGGGATTCGAGCTGTGTACCTATCGTTGACTATGTCCGGAGTATGATTAGGATTATGATTATGATTGTACCTATGTCCGGATTATGATTAGGGATTGAAATGACACCGTTAATCCTTGAATGAGCCCCCATGCTCGATTAAGCCCCCCTTCTCGAATAAGCCCCCATAAAAAAATCATTTTTGCAAATAAGCCTCCGGGGGCTTATTCGATGAATTACGGTACGTTGTATTATCCGCTGGCAGACAGGCTACTGCTTCGAGAGAAAATATCAAAGCATTTGCGGTAAGTATGAAAATATAGGAGGAATGGCCAGAAAAGAATTCGACAGCCCTGAGTAGGTATGGGAAAGCAAGAACAGCACATGTAACTACAAAAACAAACGAGCGAGATAGGCTAAAAATAGCTTACCTTCAAAAGCGGTATAAAAGGGAGGAAATTGGACCGCTGAAGACCATTTTTGTATAAATCTACAAAAAATACCAATAATGAATTACCCTTAAAAATAATAAAAAAAGAAACATTTTTAACGGTATTAATAACAGGACTGGTATAGTATGTTGTAAATCATGTCACCGATCACTGCTCACAACTATACCTGTCATGTGCTTGCTTTTTTTTGATTGGCCTATTTCGATCCACGACTGGGTATATATTTTCTATCTTGTTCCTGCGGACCCTCATTCTCACGTCAGTCGGGAAAGCATTAAGTATGTTATAAAATGTTTGCTTTTTTCAAAGCCATTTTCAGAATTTATAGCGCCAAAAACTTGTTCAAACTAATATCAGTAGCAGAATCTGCAAAGACTGCGAGCCTGACACGGTCCAGATAAATTCTGCTGGGCATTCATAGAGAACAGTTAAACAAACTGTCATGCTTTATCCAGTCTAAACTATCGCAAAATAGAATGAACTGTTTTGCTTTTTGAGAAAGCCCACAATTATTTCTCCAAAAACAATTATATTTAACTGGAGATATCAAGAAATAAAAACCCAAAGTTAAATAAGAGATATCGAATTAATGGCTGGAGGTGTTAAGCCCGATAAGGTAGAAAAGGTATATACATTTACATTAAGTCCATCGATAAGCATAACAAACATTCTCCACGGAGGGAGTGCTTGAGAAAGTTATCGAGTTCAGCAGTCTAGCAGTACTTACATTTATAGCTAAACCACACGAAGATGGAATAACTTGATTCATTGCGGAAATCATAAAAAACAAATTATATAACAAAACAAAGAAATTATTTAACAAAAAATAAGAATAAATACCATACTATCCTATCTGCTAAATGATTACCAGCGTGATAAAGAAAACTTGACTTGCATTTCGATAATTTAATAAAGCTCTCTTTAAAAAACGCCACTTCATAATAACATCTCTCATTAAATTCAAAAGTGGCAGTTAATAGGTTTATTATCAATTTGGTTCAAAAATTAATAAGAAGAGTTATTGTATTGTATTGCAGTCTAAAAACAAAACGTCAGTTTCGTCAAGATAATTCAAGATAACAAAAATTCAAGATAACAAAAAAAGATAGACAAACAAAATTATATTTAAAAAGTAGACAAAAATAGTTATTCACCATCTGGACTCCTGTTTGAGGTGGCAACAACAATAACACCATTTTCAAATAGATGAGAGAAGAGTAGTTTTAGAATCATCGCATCGGCAATATCTGTCACCTGTAAAAACAAGTTAATTATTCTGTGATAGAAAATTAAAATGATAAAGATTATAGATCAAACACTTATTGAATCTAAAGAATTTTCATCATAAGTTATTATTTTTGCTCAACTATAAACATGAAACCGGTCAACTAAAAGAAAGACATTTTTAACACGATGTAAATTGAAGCTTGATATAATCGAGGGTCTCCCAGGGGGGGGGGGTACTTGTTTCCGTGTTCCCTTTGAGAAAAACAACCAATATTCCCGTGTTCCCGTTGAAAAATAGAAAAAATGCTCCCTTCTTCCCTTAAACTAGTAATAATGTTCACATGTTCCTAGAGAAAAATTTAAGTTGTTCCCGTGTTCCTGTACCATTTGTTGCCATGTTCCCTTGTTCTCGAAAACCCCTGGGAGACCCTCATAATTAAATAGCCGATTAAATGTTATACCTGAAACTCGTCGAAGCATAGCAACCAAGTTTCAATAGCGATCTCCTGTGCCACTGGCAAAATTGGGTCAAAAACTTTTGATGTTTTATCTCGGTGATCAACAGGGCCAAGCTGAATTTTGCAATCATGGACCCCTTGAAAATAATAAAAATGTTTTAACTTGATCGCATCATATTCAGCTCAAAACAAATATACGCGAGATGAAACTCTAATTGCAAGTTAGAAACGTCCTATCCTACAGACTGTTTGCAGCTCTGCTGATAGAACACTATAAAACAGACCAGTTAACAGCTCTCTTCATTAACATGTCCTATATAGTGGTATCATACAGTATAGCCTAGTTTAAAGGTATGATAGTGGCGGAAATTTATTTTTCTGGTGGGGAGGGGGGGCAATGCCCACAAAACAAGCAAATTTGCCCACAAAACAAGCAAATTTGCCCACAAAAGCGTGCCTTAACCGACACTTTGCCAAAAATTAAGCTCTTGCCCCCCACACAGACACCCCTACAATTTCCGCCGCTGTATGATACCATTATACATAGTTAAAAAAAGGTGCTATCAAATGACATCAAATAGCATAAAATCTATATGATATCATATCAAACGATACTACTGAATACTGTGCCATAATACTTTATCCTGCAAGCTAGATTTTCAATCAGTGTCTTACTTTTGTGTACATCAAGCATAAAGGAGTTGAAATGAACTCTTTTCTTCTTATCGATTTTCGCAGTCTTATAAAATAAATCCATTAACATTGTTTTTCCAGTTCCTAGAAAAAACAAAGAGAACTGTCACTAATCGTTTGAATTTTAAGCAAAAAGCGAGCATCGGAAATAAACTGCAGTTATTAGAATGCCTTACATATTCGATTTTTATTCTTACTCCAGACAAAAATCGCAATTGAAAACCACAAGGAACTAGTTAAAACATACTTAGAGGAAAATTACAACAAATAACAAATTTAGGAAAATCAAGATGTATGATTTTGCACAAGCAGTTTTCGCCTTGAAAAAGGCTATTTGTAGTTAAAAGAAAGAAGCTTAATTCCTGAGCCATAAAACTTAATATTCTTGGGCATTTTGATTGCATCACTACTAGCTTAAAAATTAAAGTTGCAGATTTTATAAACGTCTTACCTACACTTCCAAACATGTACAGCCCTTTTGGGGTTCTTTTTGTTTTGTACCCAAACAGCTTCATGCAAGAAAAAACATTCAAAAAATTAGCTTACTTGTTGGTGTTTCAGAATCTTTCATGTTTAGACAATAAATTATGTAGGCTACTGGCCTACCTTCCTTTATTTCATACAACTTTATTATTCTTACTTTAATATGATCAGCATTAGAAGTAAGTGGCAAAGAATATACAAAGGAAGACAGTTATTTAACCAAATTGATACACTTGTGATTTTAACTTGTCCATTGACAAGGCTTCTTCTCCAATGCTTATTGGAAATGTTTTTCAGTGGGGAATCAATTTTTTTATTTGGTAAAACTGAACAAGCGTTGCAGCGGAAAATCATTTATGGGGAATTCTTAATTGTTCTCGAATATCCTATCACTCAAAATGTTATCTCTTTATATGCATACCTTATCATTTCTGATAAAGAACGGAACCGAATATTTTGCGAGAATTTATGGATATTAGCTTCGCATATCTCATTCTGTAAAAACCTACGTTTTGTTTCGTTATTTGCCTGTTTATATGTCAGATATCACATAGAGCGAAAAATTCATATTATTACCAAATTGCAGCATTTTACGACCTTCTTTACATGACAGGGCCGTGGCAAGTGCTAAAAATGGGTGGGGCTATAAACTGGGGTCTAACAGCAAATTCTCCTCAACATTTTCTGCAGACCACCCCCTTACATGTTCTCAAAATACTGCGTAGATTATCAGAGGGTGCATCGGCATTATATAGTTCTCAGCCCCCTTAGCCGCCACGGCCTGCATGCAAATTTTGTAGATTGTGTTGTCTATGAAGGTGAAATATTTGCAGACAGAAAATTGGTGAAACCTGTACACATTCCACAATCTAGTTTTTTCCTTACAATTCCATAAATTGCTGTTAGCGATTTTTATTTAAGTATATTGCTTTGATAAAAACTTTTAAAAAGCCTACTATGTCGCAATTTAAAATGCTCTGTCAATGGAGGCGAAAATATGCGCACAAATTTTAGTCCTGGGCAAATTGTGACGCGACGTTGCTTAAAAACTGTTTCCCAATGTGTAGGCCTACACATTTCTAGACAAAACTAACACGTGTCCAAAACGCACCCAATGATGGGTCAAGTTTCGAACACTAGTCCAACAGAAATACAAAATACCTTAGGTAATTGTTTCAAAAATAAAAAAAATTTACCAGCTTAGTTTTCTGAAATGCTTAAAATTAAGAAGAAAGTTCCTAAATTTCTCAAGAAGTATGAAGTAGTTAACTGCTTAACTTGCAAGATAAAATAATTTCACAACTAAACATCAGTCTCTAAATTTGTAAATAATGATTAAGAATAAAAAATTTCTACATTCGCATCCCATCCCATTACGAACATTTCGCATCCCATCCCATTACATCACTACATCCAAATCTACAGTAATTCTAAACTTGAGATAACAATCAAATAAAAATAACGTTTATCGTTTTCATAACTGCGAAATTAATTTTCTTTTTAATTTTATGAAGCGTTATAAATACTTTTAGAAGAAATCATTTTCTCCGAACGAAGATGTTTAGAACAACTAGAAAAGAATCTGTAAAATACAACCGCATAAATTTAACATTTGGAACTTTATTGTCACAAACAACGGCCTAATAAACAAATAAACATTAAATTTGTTCTATCAACTTGCGATGAAAGCAACAGCAAATAATTTATTTATCCTTTTGGCGAGTTTTTTGAGAAAACCGGTTTGTCAGATAAAGCCCAGGCTTTAGTCGGTTTGACTCTTGTACGCGAACCATCTGCAGTTTCTGGCGACGCAATTTTAGTCTCAAATTTTGGTGTACTTTGCTGTGAGCTAGCTCTTTCTTCTTTACAGGCAGAAAGCTTTAGTTCTCCTTTAGCATCATTGCTTGCCAAAGCTTGCAACATACTAAACAGGTTCGTAGGCCGCACGCCATTTCTCAAGAGAGCTAGAATATGACCAGCTACTTCGGGATCCATTTCTACACCGGATGAGCAAATTATATCATACATTTTGCTGTCCGTCTGCACCGGTTTTGGAGATCTTGAAGGTACAAGGACTCCATCACTTGCAGAACGAAACATTCTTCTTGCTCGGTGATAAAACAGACACTGTCTTTTAGTTGGAAAATTTAAAAAAATACCTACGGCCCAACAACACTCTAGGAAAAATGCTGAATGAGACGAAAAATTCGCGACAATGTCACGTGACAAAAGCCGGATTACAGTGAATTAATAGAACATTTTTTGGTGTGAATCTCTTAAAAACAAAAACGATGCAGCTGCAGCTAGCTATAGTACAACATTATATCGTGGGAAGGTTCATGCTTCCCAATAGCCTTCCCGGCATTTATTGGACAAATTTTTATTTTTTCGAATATTTAATATATTTTGCACAAAGCAATCTGTAGTGTGTTGTTCCTTTTTCCTGGCATACCTTCCTATGAGGGCAATTGCTAATATCATCATTGGCTTGCCGCTCAAAAAATTATAGGAATTTGTTTGCTTTAGCCTGTGCCCCAGTCCACAAATGCTGCCGCATCTATGCCGGTGACGCTCCAATAATTATATTTTCCCTAAGATGCTGTTCCAAATTGATTATTTGCCTCTTAACAGCACGCCCCACCAACATGGCTCTGACTTCCCTCTAACACACCAGGCACCGCGCAGCCATTGGGCTAGCAGGGGCTATAGCCCACCTACTTTTTTTGCAATAATAGGCTAGAAACTTTGTTTGAAGATTTACTCTAACGCGACTTGGGATGGTTCACCCCTATGTAGTAGCGGTTCTCATTGACTGGGAACCATTTTTGTTCTTTCTCTAGGTGTTTCATCTTGTTTAATGATATAATGTATTTCTAACTTGGTTAGCTTGGTTTTTCATTACCCTCGAGCTAAGTCTGTCTATTTTTAAAGTTATTAATATCTTCTCTGAACCAGACTGTTTTTAAAAAATAATATAAAATAAGCAAGTATTTTCTAAAAGGGGCGTTTTCCGGCGTTCAAGAGGGCGTGGCTTCAAAAATTTTTCGGTCACCACTATTTCAGCCCCTCAACTTTCAGAGTGGTGCGTGGTCTTTGTAACACACGCCAGTCTAGCATGCTTTGGCACAACAATAACTACTTCGGATTCCAGTTTACAATAGTTTGTGGGCAGATTCTATTGAGGAAAAGGAAGAGGAAGATATGTAACAAAAAATAATACATAATTCCTGCTTTTCCTTCAGTATAGTCTGCATCATGCAGGGCATTTCACAAATGATTGACAGAAAACATTTGTACTAGAACATCTATGTTGTTGTTGCAACGAGATTATTTTTATCCCTGTTGCAGCTGGTGCAAGATCAAAGTTATGACAGGTTTCGTCACTGCAGTGTGCTGCAACATTTTAGGAATATACACTGGATCCTATAAAGCACCTACCACTGATTGTAAACTGTAGAGGCCAGCAGTATGAAGAAATCTCTGGTTACCCCCTCTAGCCCCCATAGTGGCAAACGTTTTGTTGACACTTTAGATCAAAATACAAAAAGGACTTTTTGGTAATGCTCAAATTGCTATCATCAGCACTTTCAGTTTAACATAGCTTCATCTACTTCTTTCTCCTTCCTTTCTAAGCTGAATTTCCTACTAATTTCCTATTCACATCATATTATATACTGTAGCAATTCAAATTTCAGAAAAAAATAGTCTGATTAGACAATACCACAGAAAGCAGAAAACATGTCATACTGAAGAATTTTTTGTCCAGTTTAAACGATGGACAATGACAACAAATATACTCTGACAAAAAGTCATTGCAAATAAATGCAGGACAACAACTAATGCTTATACTCTGAGAGGTATAAGGTGGAAATAGCTTTAGTATAACATGTTCCCACTTACCTTCCCAACAAAACTTGGTTTGTATGGCTCGTGGTTTTTTATCCTCTGGTAAAGTTCCTCAAGCTTATTTACCAAAAGAACTTGATGCTGGTCTTTCCTTAAAATATTTAAGTCTATCATTGATTCATAAGCAACTCTTGGACCATTGTGTAAGTCAATATGATGGTCTTCATCATTGTCTCCTAAGTGATAAAAGAATCAAAAATATTTTCCACAGTGATATGCTTATAGGTTGTTTACAGTTTGTAGTTGTGATTAGCTCAACCTCTTTAAGTCAATTATGATTTATCACCAATAATTGACAAGTATACCAATTTGTGATGGAATGATGTATCTGTTAGAGATAGTTGTTTCATTGATGCATTAACTTAAAATAAAAAAAGCTCTGTTGAAATCTCTTTTCTTTAATTGAAATTTACTTTGTCAATAACCTTGGTAGGTTTAACCTTGGTAATGAACAATGATTGCTCCTTTTCCAAATTTAGTCTTTTTTTGAATTAACCAAGTCCCAATTTTTAACTACAATATAGGTCAGTTTTTAAGGCAATGTAAGTAGTCAGTTTTTAAGGCAATGTAAGATCTTTATAACTAAAAAAAACAGAAATAAACTCCCAATTTATTCCATATTTTAATCTGAAAATAGAGTTATAGTTTTTTGTTTTGGCTGACTCTATCATATTCTAGCAATGTGGCAATATAACATAATAATAATATTCACTTCCAGATCAGTTACTATAAAAGCAACAAATACAGAATAGCCAGGGAAAGACATTTGCATTTCAGTATCTCAAAGTGAATTTTCTATTGAGCTTGAAATCATTCAACCAGTCCCTCAGTTGGTTATAGGCAACTATTGATCAGAGAGGTAGGGGTTTCTCACATTTTGTTTAATTTGTCTGAAAGTTTTCTGTCTCTTACGGCCTTATACTAATGCTTGTTGTCAAGCTTAAGTATCAGCAACATTTACATTGGTAAACTTTCCAAAAATCTAGCATCCTTTCATTTCTTTGAATTTTACAAAGTTCCCTGTGATGGAGAGCTACTCCCATCTTTCTGTTTGAGGGCATTTGAGACATCTGAAAGTTCTAGGTACTAAGCAAAATGTCCAGAAGATCAAGATTTATTCAATCCATGGCAATGGAAAAATAATCCTATCCTTCTAGGATCCTCCTGGCCCATCATACATTTTACAAACTATCATTCTTTCTTGATGAAATTAGCGTGAATTGCCTTAGTTCTAAGCACTACCTAGCATTCATTGTAATAATCATATTCATTGTAAATAGTTGGCTTATTAGCTTTAAATTATTGCCAACTGTAAATAAATTTTTTATTACTATTTTCATTTTTATATCATTTTCCATGAAAATAATACAAACCTTTCTTTGCTGACCCCTCCAAATCATTGGACAAGTCAATAACTGTATCTTTTTGGAAGTTAATAAATGCTTGACTTGCCAGTGATGATATGGGCCTAGCGAAATAACTCCCTCCTTTGTCGTGATGCCAGTTCAAAGAACGGAGACACTGGCTAAAAAGCTTGATCTCCTGAATAACTTTATGGCCCATCCTGCATTTTAGCCAGCTATTCGTTTACTCCGGGACAACTGGACGCAAATAAGAGCAGATTGCCGGTTCTGCCCCCTATAAGATTCCCTCTTATACAGTCACGACCATTTTGAACCAAAGTGAGGCTCTCGGATAGTAACGAGTCTAAGTTGGCATGCACCAAATACGAACGGGATTGACTAGTTTCCATACTATGATGTGATAGTAGGGTTAGAGTTAGGGTTAGGCAGGGACGCCTGCACCAGCTTAGGGCAGGAGGGGCAGTGTTGGTGCCGAGGGCAAATCGTGGAATTTTTCTACTAACATAATGAAGTATTCCTAAGTGGGAGGGGGGCAAGGGTGGGGTAACATAGCAAAATATCAACTTGAATATGTGCCACCCATACAGCTGGGGCTCTTACCATCAAATATTCTAAACATAGAGAAAATGTTGACGAAATTATCCATACATAAAAAAGGGTATTAAATGGCCTTGTCACTATACATAATATTTGGTTTTCTAAAAATCATGGCTGTTATAAATGGGCTGGTTGTAAAATTCTGATTGCCCGCCAAGTTTTTATACCGATTTATCCTCCTTAGGTTTCTGGAGTACTTCGGAGGGAACACGTCTTTTGTTTATCATCTATTATCTTTGTCACTTTCCCTCTTGTGGCCGACCCTGTCACAGACAAACTTTTCCTTCTCTGCGTTCTTGTGCTGGTGTTATCATTTTTCTAATATTTTCTAATACAGTAAATATTAACATAACGAGTGTAGTCAAAGTGGTCATCGATTATCGATAAGATTCTATAGTATTTTCTTATATTTCAAGGCACTTCTTGCTCCTTCTGCCCCTCTTCGAAGAGGGCAGGAGGGGCAGCTGCCCCTCCAGCCCCTCCCCCTGTGTAGGCGCCCCTGGGGTTAGGGTTAGGGTTGGGGATAAGGTTGGGATTAGGGTTAGGGTTATGGCTAGGGTAAACTAATTACGTCATCAGGTCGAGCAGTATGGAAACTAGACAGCTCCAACACGAACCTACACTGCACCCACGATTTTCAATTTGCTGCAGCTCTGACTATACCCCCTTGACTCTGAAGTCCAAAGCATGGTCCCTGTAGAGCAGTGTATTTTCAACCACTGTGCTATGGCACACACACACACCGTGTGCCGTGAAAAATTCTCCAATTTAACCGGTCTAAAAACTGAAAAAACTATCATCAGAAAATAGCGTACCGTGCTGTGAGGGGTGTAGTGATAGGGGGCTCTGGGGAGAGGGGTGAGCCCTCGTTGTTAATGCTGAAAATTGACAAATTTCTACTTTTGCTGTATTTTTTCGCAACATTTTGCGCAAGAACCCCCCTTGTTATTTTGATAGCACTAAACCACTGGCTGTGTAGTCTAATGATCGGCAGAGTAACCATGTAATACTGTTCGATATCTACTGAGAAATGTAGGCCAAAGAGTTTCATTTTTAAACCGTTTCTGTTGGTTGTGTGCATCTAGTGATTTTTTTAATGGAAAATTCTGACGTGTATCAAAAAAGGTTGAAAATCCTGTTTTTTGAGTGGGCAGTTTTACGTTATTCTCACTTGCTTAACTTGAAACATAAAGTTTAAAAGAACTTTCTTGTTGTGGTACAAAATTTAAAATGTCTTTGCAAAAACAATATAGAACATACTTAAGCTTTTCGTCTGACAACCCACCCCCTAGCTTTTGCAAAATTGCCGGTTAAAAAACCGTTTTTGGCCCTTTCGTCGGTAAATTTTGTCACTTGTTGGCAAATTTGCTTCTTGTTGTGAGTTTCGCTCCCCCACCTGAAAAATGAATTTCCGCCACTTCTTCAGGGTATAAAACCTCAGAACATAGAACAAATACTACGCTAGGAAATATATAAACCCAGTTGTGGATCGAAATAGGCCAATCAGAAACGCAAGCACACGACAGTTGGGGTTGTCCAGTCAGTGCCGCTTGCCTATTGAAAATGTTACCAAACGTCTAGATCAAAGCAAATTCCTTCTGTCTACACAATAGCGGTTTTTATGTTTATGTAGATAGATTCCAAAACTGCTAGTAGTGTAGCAGCCAAGGTCTTTAAAACGAAGATCTTACCCAAATTGTGATAAAAGCATGAACATCTGCACAGCTACACAGTGTGATATGCTGAATAAGATGGGATCGGGACCTAGTCTGAAAAATGCCCCCAAATGCTATCGAGTTCTGTTATCGACTCCTTTGGTATCGACTCCTTTGGTAATTGCAGAGTGATCTCCTACAACTCTAAGTGTTTTTATTTGATTTACTCTGATGAAGCCCTGTATGCCGGGGCAAAATATTAGTATATTCTTTAAATTTAATTTATTTTGAAAATTTTATCATGAACATTGGACTCTCGTCGTCGTATTGCTTTGTTCCTGTATATCTTATTTTATTTGGTATGGCAGAAAACCTCGTCATCCTAACCACCATATGTATGGTTTGCAACGCATTATTATTAGGAGGATTTGCAGTATTATTTCTGATAGGTCTGATGCCATGATTTCTTGGTGTATTGCTCTCAAACTTGGGTTGGTGCTTCTAAATCTTTTCATGCCTTCTCCACAAAACCTAAATCCTTACAGTAAAATGCTATTCATCTCATCAACAACTGCGACCTCACAAATCTCTGCAACTTCACTCTCTTCGGCGTTCTATTGCTAACCAATCCGTTTGTGACAGCTACTTCCATACACATTGCTTTCAGGAGATCTGATCTTTTATCACTGAATCCCCAAGTTATACTCTGAATGAATCATTCTAAAAATAGCTCTTAAGGATATTTCTTAGACTGGGTCCCGATCCTATCTTTTTCAGCATGTCAAATTGTATGTTTGTACAAATTTTCATGCTTTTATCACGATTTGCGCATTCATTGTACTTATCTCCTACATTATGACGAATTATGAACATGAATACAATCCACGCTTGTTCGTTTATGTGTAAACATGTGTAACATTTTGTTATGTTATGTTATGTTATGTTATGTTATGTTATGTTATGTTATGTTATGTTATGTTATGTTATGTTATGTTATGTTATGTTATGTTATGTTATGTTATGTTATGTTATGTTATGTTAGTTATGTTATGTTATGTTATGTTATGTTATGTTATGTTATGTTATGTTATGTTATGTTATGTTATGTTATGTTATGTTATGTTATGTTATGTTATGTTATGTTATGTTATGTTATGTTATCTTGTGTTATGGTTAGTTTAGTTCTCTCAACTTGTACTACAGCATCTCAAAATCTATACTTCACATTCTTCATCGAAGTGGCTTTGTCAAAGAGCTGAAATCAATGTTTTAGAGGACAGAAGTACATATTAAAATTAAAACGATACAATTAATACAGTTTGAACTGGTCAAATCCTCCATGTAATTGGTCAATAGGGAAATAACTGATCTATAAATAAAATATATCTATTTCACTTATGATAATAAATATGCAACAAAAATAATCTACCGTAAATTGTCTTTGAACTCTGGTAAACCTGACCCTTAAACAATTAATGCTGGGAAGAAGGGGGTAAAGAGCATGGTGCGAATGACAAAAAAATGTCTGAGACTAAAGCCTAACTGTTAAAATAAACTGTTCATTTTGTATAATGTTCATTTTTTGTAATTTATTTGGGAGAAGGGCACCGGTATCACTGACTTAAAATTTTAATGGCAAAATACGGTTTAACTCTCTACAGGGGATAGCTATGTAAAGTTTAAACTTATTATGCTATCATTATAACCTCTATAAGGCCTGTAAGGTTAGGCAGCGTTGTCATTTTCAAAACACCACCTTGATTCATGGATACCTTTATTTTACATAACGGATAAAAACTTTCTGTAAAGTAATTGTAGATAACTGAAAGTTCAGTCTCATACTCTCTTCTTAGACCAGTTTATATCTAAAAAAGTAATTTCAAAGTACATCGTTTTTTATTCTCAATACTGTATCAGATGCATTGAGAAAACATTTTTTGGCTGACATCTCCCGGCTTTCAATATTTGATAGCCCAGGTGACCATTTTTTTAGGTAAGGCAATGTTTCTTCTGCTAAACGAGAAACAGGTACCTAAGTTTTCAAGACATTGACCAGAGACCATTTGAAACCCTCTTTTACAATGTAGGTATCAAGCGAGTATTAAATAAAAACCACAGTATATAAAACTATCAATGTAAAAGGCTCAGTGATCTAGACATTTCCAATTCCACGGTCAAATCATATACAATCTCTACATCAGATCTTGGTACCCTGCACTAAATTTTATACACTTAATGCTACAACCCTATCACCTCCTCCAAACATTGTTGTTTTATATAATGTTATGGATTCAGTGTGATCCAATGGATACCTGTCAGATAGTTATGATGTTCTACTCTCTAAGCAACATTGTTTTGAGGAAGAGGGGGTGCATCGTCAGCCTCTTCTATGTAAAAAATTGATTTTTACTGAATAGCTCATAGAAAAGGGGCGTTCCAAGGACATTTGACAGTCATCCCTACGAGCCAAAATTGATTAGCCTGCGTGCAGACTCTGTTGAAAAGCTTCTTGTCTCCCCTTTTCAAAACAGAGTTAAAACAGAATCTGCACACAGGCTAACATTGGTCCGTGTTGATACATTTTTAAAGAATCGCTGAATTCTAGTTTGTATATTGAAAATTTCTAGCCAGTATTAAAAGTGCCATTCGTGGCATGGTTGCTACGAAATATACAACCTGCATTAAAAATTTTCGTCATTAGAATCTCAGTGCAACGCCTCATTGTCGGTCTTGGGTAACTTCAAAGCAGCCAACCCGCCTGTTGATAACAACCCCGCGACAAGAAATAGTGGAATGGCACAATGCACATCAACAAGCAAACCAAATATCTGATTGGCTAAAATTGCTCCAATCCTCCCGACTCCAGCTTGGATTCCAAAAGCTGTCGATCTAGAAATATAAGGCAAGCATGAAAGGACAATGATGGATGGTAGCAGGCTATTAACAAAACTATAAAAATCTTTAAGACGTAAACATAGATATTTACATGTTGAACAATACAACATCTTACAATTCTTCAGCTCTAAACTTGAGGTAAAGTTTTCTATATGGAAATTTCGCTACGAGAGAAAACCCATACCTAAGGTGTGTCGGGTAAAGCTCCATGGACAAAACGTCTAAAGCATTCCAGCCTGCAGTTGCCAGTCCGGAGAATATGCAAGACATAATGATCATATGCGTCCTTGTAGTGACAAACCAGAAGAAGAAGGCACTCACGCCACTGACAACCATAGATGCAGCTAGAAATGTAACAGGAAAAAATGCAGTCTAAAGGTGTAGCAGTTCGCTGGAAGGGTATATAACAAAGTGTAACTATATTAGCATCCTAATGAGTTTGTTTGTACTTTAAACCAATAAATACCCAAATAGGCCTACCATTTGGGACACAGCTGAAAATGTCAGCCTCGTGAAAAAGAGTCTCTGGGTAGCCATATTTCTACTTTTAATTTGTAGGACACCGTTTCGAAACAAGCTCCTTTCCTCACTTCTTTACAAATTTCCCGGTAACTTTCCCAAATAGCAGAGAGTTCGTATTCTGATAGCCGACATATCAACCTTGAACTGGAGAGAGAGGGGTGCGAAGTCCCAAATCTGTTAACATTTAGGTGCATTAGAGCTGCACAGAGCTATTTCAAGTAAAACAATGGTGGTAAGAGGACTTGTCGTATCAGAACACCTATTCAGTCACAAGGCACTAAACAATACAGTTTGCAAAACTCAGCGATGTAGGCAGCGTTTACATTATGGTATATTCCTGACCTAGTCTCTTTCAAGTGAAGGCTGTGGGCCTAAACGGAAGAAGACAAAAATGACGTTTGCAAGCAGCAAAATCATTCAAAGTAAAAAACCATGATGACACTCTATCACTTTGCATTTATAACAGATCCGTACCCAGAACTTCATTTTGCTTGGGGCTTGCTGGCGTGGAGTGTCAATGAAATGTTATCTTTACATAAAGTATTTGCAGTTTCAGAAAAAAAGGGAGAGATCGCTTGAATCTAATGTCATTCTCTGGATACCGAAGTGTAGTACACCAAAAGGATTTGTCGAAATTGAAACGAGTTTGCTTTTGGCGAAGAATAATGCAGACTTTTTTAAATGCAACACAAATACTGGCATTTGGGGGCAGGCCCCTAGATCTTTCTTAGCTCCGTCATAGGAAATGATGTCAGAAAATGGGTCAGTATATTGATAAATTTGTGACATAAGAGTCCATCGATTGCAGTTGCATTCCTTTGCAAAAATTGAGAACGAGAGTGCTAAATGACAGGGTTAAAGTGACGCATTTGATTGAGTTAAACCTTAAACATACTTATGTAAATGAAATGCCATGACGGTATCAAACCAAAAATGCCCTATAGCTACCTTGAAATCAAACTATAACAAGACAGGCATTGCAGAAAGAATAGAATCTCACCAAGGAGCTTTCTTCGTCCAATTTTGTTGACTAGAATGATCATTATTACATTGCCTGGAAGATTGGACAATGCCACCAAGAACGATTCGAAGTAAATTTGATTATTATTCATCACTTTCTCTCGGCATGTCATATTTGCCATTGGGTTCACGACCCCCGTGTGACTCGCAGATCTGCTGCAGCTCGATTGCCCACTCTGGATTCGCTGAAACAGTTCTGGAAACCACATCCACAGTCCGTAGAAACTAAAACATGACAAGAAATGAAACACATTTCAAACTACGAGCAAAATATGAGCTTGAAGTTATATCGTCTGTGCACAAAGAAATGAAAATGCATTTTCGATCTAGAGAATTAAAAGGCAGCTTGCATAAAGTATTCAAGGACTAATAAACATAACAATACCCATCGTTATTAAGGCTGAGTTGAGTTTATCTCAATGAACCACTAATTACTAATTACTAATGAACCACTAATTACTTCTTCAGTTCAGATTTGGCACTACCTAAACTCTCGCATTCTTATTAGATATACAGTCAACTCCACTCATGGTCACTCCACTCAAAGTCAAACCACCGTTTTTAATCACATAAAATTTAGGCCTAAATTTAGGCATAAACTCTGTTTACAGTCACTCTCTAATACAGTCATGCTTACTGTCAAGTATTATGTGGTGTAACTATAACCGGATTCTACTGGAAAACTGAGTATATAAAAGAACAAAATCATTTTGATTTCATCATGAAAGCAAAATCGTTTATGGGGTTCAAGCATAATTGAGGGATTTCAAAATTGATGTATTGGTAAGGGCTACAGTGAAACATTGAGATAGGCAAGTTTTAGAAACAAATGCTTTAGAAACAAATCACTAAAAATTAAACAAAATGGTAATATCAGCAGAGCTGAGACGAACATTAGAAAAGATCAGTAGCACCGACTACAACTTATCAAGACAAATTAAAAACATTCAGATTTGACATTTAAAATCAAATCTTTTCAACTGAGGATAATAGATATCAGTAAAGATAGGCAAGGCGTCCTTCTTATCATAAGGTTGTATATATACGAAAAGTTTGTTTAAAAAGAAAAAACAAGAAAACAATGGGAACTGATATGAAGAGTCGTAAACATGATGCCTGCACCGTTTTCGTCGAAGCATTTTCAATAAAAACACAAAATAAACATGAAAAAGCCAGAATTTGTGGCAGAGGATAATAGCAAGAAAAAATTCAAAAATTAAACCAAATACTCCCAATTGGCTAGCCAAGGTTAGATCATAATTTTGATTCTGTAAAAATCGACGAAAACTGTCGCAAACGGAAAACGAATAAAATGTCTACACATAATAACTACAATCGAGATATTGATTAACAAATAGCCCCAGTTCTCCAATTGCAAAAAGTGCTAGTCTAGAAAGCCCTCTAATTCAATGCAAAAACGGGTATCAAAGTAAAATTTAAAGAGGTGGCACTCAAAAAGATTGGTGCCTGAATCAACTGTTAAACAGATGCATAACAGCCTTGTAGAACCCTACCTTAGATATTGCTGCCCTTTTTGGGGTAATTTTGGCGAAACCTCTCTTGATAAACTTAAACAAAACCATTCAGCCAGAACAGTTACAAGATGTCGATTCGATAAATCAGCCTTGCCAATCATTCGTGCTCTTGGGTGACCCACGGTCAGGGAGTTACTTGAACTTGAAACCCTCAAGATGGTTTTTGAATCCCTGAATGGTGAGGCGCCGTCCTATATGAGTGACATGTTCACTAGGGATAGCGAAACAACCTCTCGCGTATTGCAGAATTCTGATATTAACTTAAGAACCCCAATGTTAAGGACATCAGCCGGTAAGAGATGTTTTTCACGCAGAAAAGGAAGTCTCTGGAATGGGTCGAACGATCAAGCAAAAAACCAACCAACTCTAAGATATCTACGGAAGGGCTGATAAATTCCCGCTTTGCATGAGTCGCAGAATTGTTTTGAATGTTAATTTTTTCAATCATATTTTTTTTAATCTTATTCTATTATATTGTATTTATTATATTTATTTCAATTTATATGGTACTTAAATGCATGGCCCCCTGTAAATCGGTTTTTCTCTAACTGAGGGGCTACCATGTCTAAAAGATTGAAATGAAATGAAGATGTATACCCGAATGATAGAGTAAACCAAATAAGAATCGATATCCATGTCCGCGAAGTCAGAGGTGCACGAAAAAGTTCTTTACTTGACTTCCACAACTGAAAACGAAATTGTAAGAATTAAGTTAGGAAGTATCGACGAACCAATAAAAAAATTTAGGCCACTCAGACTTCTTACAAATCTGGGCTACCAAACCAAGAGACTCTTCCAAATCGTTCGAAAAACTGTTGCAATATACCGAAACATAAACTAAAGCCAAGCCTTTAATTTTTAAAAAATTAACATGATTCTTGCAATGGAATTCAGTTAAACGACACCATACTTGACTCCAGGTTCCCAGAACTGAAAGAAGCTGCTTGCATGTTTGGATGAAAATTTCATTATAATAAGAAGAAGCAGGATTTTAAGCAGCGTGAATAAACCAGTCGAGTCATCTGTACAGTAGAAACCCGCATATAAGAACCTGTATTTATAAGAACCTTGAGGCTGAAATATAGTCTTTTAGCTATTTCTTTTTGAAATTTAGTCTTTTAGAAATTTAGCTATTTAGAAAGGTTCTTATATGTATTATTGAAAAAGTATTTTTACACCCTATTCACATTGGCAAAGTAAACCAGCTTAGAGTAAATCAGGTTATGGTATGTTGCATTCTAATTGGACAATCTAACAACACAAATTCATTTGATTGGCTTGAACTTTAACATGAAAAACAAAGCTGGATTAAATGTGTCTGTTAGAATTCTTGCGGTGGAAAAAATTGTTAATGTATGCAAGGCCTGTCCGTATATAAGAACCTTGTTAGGAACCTTTTAGACTGGAATTTAGAATAGCAGCCTGTTAATTAAGAACCTATTCAGGCTGCCAGAAAAAAACCTAGGTTCTTTAATGCGGGTTTCTACTGTATTCGAGATTTTCAATGAATTTTGAATTGAAGAGCAAGATAATTTGGTATTTATGAGAAAATGTTGCCTTTCTGGGAGCAATATCAGATTTCATAGCACAAATGACAAATTTCTTTACTGGTTGGAACAGAAGCATGACAAGTATGAAAATGAGAAAATTACAAGAATTTTAGATTTCAGCTGATAAAATAATTTTCGGATTGACAACCATATTATAAAGGCTCCCTTAAAAGTTTCCAAATGAGAGTAGCACATAAAAAGTATATTTGGTACTAGATTGAGCAATATTTGTGATTCTCAATGGCCATGCTATTTGACTACAAAGGAAGGAGCTAGAGAGGGTGTAGAAGCTGGCTCATTCATTAGAAACTTTTGGCCCCACAACTAGTATTGCCTCTTGTCTTCCCTGAATTTAGAAGGGCACGGAAATACAGCACAGACAATGTCTTACTCTAAAAATGATCATTTAAAAAACTGCCAGAGAAGATTATGAAAAGATCAACGGTACAGACTGAAAGACAGAAAGATTAGATACCCTTCGATCTTTTTCAGGTTTGACTGGATCAAAATGTGCATAGTTTAAGTACAGATGTTTAATGTCTCTACGTAAACCGATATTCCATAAACCTGTGTGAAGCAAGCGCAGTAGAGGGAGAGGAAGACCGAAGCTGAGTTGGAAAGGAATGATTGAGAAGGAGTGTCATAAGGTTGGATTGACCTTTGAAGACGCTAGCAACCGAGTGAAATGGAAAAGCTACACCAAATTATGGAAGTAAAGTCAGTAGCCCCCTGAAAAGGGGAAAATCCTGACTATAATAAAATGATGATGATGATGATGATGATGATGAAACGACATTCATAGAAAATAATTATAAACTCACCCTACTGAGAGTTCTTTTCAAATTTTTACCACATTTTTCGTATTCATCTTTGTTGCCTCGGTTGACAAATTCCCGTACTTCGCGTGTCAAAGATGATTCTTCACAGAATGCAGAGAATTTAGATATCTAAAAGAAATATGACATCAGGCTGAGTTTTTTAAACTGAAACTATTGCTACTGTGATAATTGTGGTGTTGAATGTGTGAATTTTCTAGGTTTTTCATCTTGAATTTAGCACAGTTTACGATTTCTAAAGAAGCATCGTGTCTCTAAAAAACCAATCAAAAAATAATATTCTGCAGTCTATCTACTTCATAAACTCTTTGAATAAAAAACTGTAAGTCCAATGTATAATTTGACCAATAATTTCAGAATTCACTCTAATTATAATCTTGGTGGAACTTAATTATCTGCTACACTGCTATAGTATTATGATATTAAACAGTCAATCACAAAATCCAGAAAACATAATTCCACAAAAATCCACAAAGAATTCATTCGAATATGAATTAACGCAAATGAACAAAACATGGCACCTCTAGAGTGAAAGCTAATGTGAAGATTATTAGAGCGGTTTCAATTAACGCAATGTTTTCCGATTCACGTTTATTAAAGCTCTTGCACAACCAGCATACTTTGCGGTCGCTGTTTTTCACGTGAGGCGAGATGGACCGTATTTGATATTTTCTTGCAGTTCGATATTAGGCCAGTTTTGAAAATATAATCGCAAAGCACTAATTTCGTTAACATATTCCAAGAGAATCCAGCAGAATTCGTTTACCTCAGGTGGGATAAGATGCCTTTTACTCGAGTTGTTCATCTTGTATACTTTTGTCATAACATTAGCCGCTTCTTCAAACCGACCAGTCTGTCAGAAAAATTCTAAAATTAAAGAAACGCGCCGAAGAAAGATCATTAAACAAAATTTTCACTTATAATTAACTATTTATTTCATTAAAGGTCGCACTATTTAAAAACAACCTATCAGCTCCACAATTAGATGATTAATAACAACGAGATTTACTTCAATTAACAACAGCACATAAGGCCATATTTGTTTCCTGCACTCGCTCAATTTGTTGGTTGACTGTTTTTTGATTGGCTGAATTTGTTAAGGAATTTCGCTCAGATATTGAAGTTTACCACTCTTGTATTAGCAGCGTGATTTTGTGAGTGACAACATTATTGTCAACTGCTAAATAAAAGCTCCTGGTACCTATTCGATAGTTTGCCGTATACTTAATAACAAAGGTCTTTTCAGTTTAAGGTTTATTTCTCTGGTATTGTTGAGAGTACGTCTTAATCAGGGGCGATGCACAGGCAGTTTTGTGCCCAACAAGAAAAGGAATATCGCCTGCAGAATAAATGGTAGCAAATTGACACAATACTTACTCAAATGTGTTTAATGGACAGATAGATCTACCAACGAAAGGGCCAAGTCACACTGACTTCGAGATTAGGGTAGTTGAAAACAAATCGAATGTTAGAAAGTATTGTCGTTTGTTTGAGAAACCTTAAAATATCTTCCATACAATTTAATTAAGAAAAAAGTGAAGGCTTTAGGCTGAGATAAAGTTTTGTCCCAATTATGCTTGATATAAGGAAATAACATTTATCAAATAGACAACCTGCAGAGTAAAAGAAGCAAACAAGTTTCCAGCACTTCCACTTCACTTAACGACATGTTTACCTTTGGGTTGAGAATCAAAATGCCATCTGATAGCTTTAAACTTAGGTACGAACCTTCTGCAGAAACTTTGGGCTCTCGGGGAGCAAGAACACAAAAAGTGCCGAAGAAATACTTGGAATGGAGCACAAGGCGACAAAAATTCTCCAACTGCCATAAAATATATCCCCAACATGAGAGCCAAGATGTAGCTTTGGTATAATAAACCATGCGATTCCAGCAGTCATGATATTGCCAACCATCCAAAAACTTGCGAGGAACCCGATCATTGGACCACGATTCTTCATCGAGAGAAACTCGGTAAAATAGGCGAAGACTACAGGCATCGCAGCACCAACCCTAAAAAGCGAAAATGACAACTGTCAGTGATGAAAGCTGCAAAGATGAACGTTCCATGAACATTCATGATACTGGGTTTGAAACCTCTATCCTGCCAGTTGGCCTAAATGCAGTTTAAGTACCATGATTATGCCATTAGGGGCCACTAGCATATATTTTAAATTGGAAATTATGTGTTGAATATCATAAAAAAATGTTATTTTAGAGAAGCAGTGCCTCAGAAAATTGGATAAAACAGAGCCTTTCAGAAATTAAAAGGGCAACTTTTTAACTTAAAAGGCCACCTTTTTGAAAATTTGAAGGGCACCTGACCCCGGTGTCCGTTTGTGTCCTACGCTCCTACTTAAAACCCAATGTGTCTAGCAATATGAGCACAATAGTGATATGTAAACAATAGCTGCTGATTGTCCAACCTTTGATAATCAATAAGAAAAAAAACACTGAAAGAATCCCCTCTCTTAACAGTACAGGTGAACAATTCAAAAAGGCAGGTTGGGACAGGGTACAGTGTTGGCGCCAGAAATCTTCCGACAGAGGGGTTGGAGCTTCCGACAGGGGGGCTAAAATGACTAAAATAAGCAGTTTTCGTACGTTATTTTGTCAAATTTGCTCCGACAATAACCTAAAATTTCCTCCGATGGGAGGGCTAGATACTTCCGACGGAGGGGCTGTAGCCCCCCCTAGCCCTCCCCTGGCACCACCACCGACAGGGTAACATAGCTGACTGGCGTATAAGATGCTGGCAATTAGATATCTACGAAGTTGGAGATGGAATGGAAATCCAAGACCTTGGATAAGAGTGGCAAAGTTCAAAAACTTTTAAAATGGATACATTTAAAGACGTGTACCATAAGAGTGATAGCATTTAGGATATGGAACACATTTCTTTTGCCTTTTTTGATGCTCAATTATGAAGTTTTCTTGATGAGGTTATCAATCTATTGCCACTAATTGGATATGGTAGGGTGCAAAATAAGATTCCCATGAAGGTTTTGTTACATTATAATGACAAATTTTCTTTGGACCAGAGAAGTAATATTCTCAACAAGGCACTAAAGTTTATCCAAAAAACTTGTCACTTTGATCAAGATCCTATCAAAATTGAAAGATGTGATCATTGAATTACAATCCCCTTCTTTGTTCCCAAAAAAGTGGCAGATAATAATATATATTAACAAAAACTATGAAATGAGCCATCACTTCTGTCTTTTCTAAATTTTGACCAATAATCTGATGTGAAACAGACTGAGGTACACAATTTCTTGTAGAAATTACTGTGCAACTGCAACTAGCATTTTTCTAGTGCAAAGCAAGCATAGTGGTTGTCATATTTGGTCTTTGTAGCCTTGCGATATACATTTAATGTCACAGAATGCATAATATACTATACAAAAAGGAAACATTCTAGTACTATAATAGTTTGCTACATTTGGTAATATTGAGTGGAAGGTTAAGTGAACTTCTCTATAAGAATAGCTTCCCGGGGTCTTTAATTGCCTGGGGGCGTGACCCTTATGTGTAGCTAAACAGGGTCATGCCACCCATATAGGTGGGTTGGAAGTCTTTAAAATTCTAAATATGGGTCTCCAAAATGCACTGATTCCAGTAGATATGGGTTAGGTCCAATATTTAGAAACCTTAATTTTTTGCACACACAAACCCTTCCTGACGAAAGAGATTTTTACTACGTTATGTAACTGGTTGTTTTTAGTTTGTCATTTATCAGTCTCTTCCATGCTACTTAAAGTTGATTTCATAAACCATAAAACTGGGTATTTCTTTCTCCAAATCCCTAAAGTTAGTAAGTTTGTTATATTTTAGACGGCACACCAGTGGTACAAGTTAACCCCCCTTCTGTTAAATTGCTAGGAAGAAGCAAACAAATCATTTGAACATAGTACCTCCAGGGTGGCAGTGCCTAAAAAACGTGGTATGCAGACTTTCTGAAGAGATTGACAATAGGACAAGGCAATATTTTTCCTCATTACTGGATTGTTGCATGTGCCTTAGAAAAACGCATGATGGCAAAGAAAAGACAACTCAGGATCAGTTGATAAAATTTATAGTGATCCTGAAAATTTTTTTTTTTCGTCTAGTAGAAAATTTTTAAGCATTTTGAAAGGCAATGAAATCATATCAGCTGCACAGAAAGATGAAAGGAAAAACTTTTACCCAACACCACTCATCAACCGTAAGAACAGAAACATCAGAAAATCATCAGCAAATGAAGATGCCAGTGCAAAGAGCCCATTTAATGACATTGACCACATCAAAACAAATCTTCGCCCCTGCAAAAAAGGAAAAAAATAAGATCTTATAATTTCAATATTAAAGGGCATGTGTCGCATTAACAATTGGCTAATGAAACAAAAGCGTTTGGAGTGGAATTCCACTGTTTTGTGACTTTTCATTTCTCCTTCTTGAATTTTTACTGCCATAAAAATTCACTCCGTAAAAATTCACTCTCGATTCCATGCTTTGAAATAAACAAAAAAGATAACTGTATTGCATCAGCCAATCATGTTTACAACACATGCCCTTTAAAACCATTGACCTAGAGCTACACTTCAGTTGAGAAACAGTTTTCCAATTAAACCTTGCAACTCAAAATAAAGATTTATAACATTTATATTTGATAATCTAATTATGATTCTACAATGTATATGCATATAGAATATCGAAGATGCCTAGTCCTGAAAAAATTTCAACATCAAGGCTTGACTGCATTATGCTCCCGAAACTAATCATTCTGGGTTGATTCCAAAAGAGAGGAGCTCCCCATGTCTCCATTCTGGCCATGCCCCTGACATACTATAAGGTTGAAATCTGACAAAATAGGACGTAATGTTGCCAAATACCAGCAATTGCAGCACTACAGGGGGACAGGGGACACATCTCTCCCCCCTCCCTCAGTGCTTGGCAGGATCAACTTTTGTATTATTTCTCCTAAATTTGATAATAAGATGACATTTGAAGGGTACTTTCGACAAGGTATTATTTGTGATATAACAAAGTATCAAAGTGATGACATCTAAAAAGTCTATTTTTAGAACTTTTCAATTTTGACCATTTATCCCAAAGAAGAATTACAATTTATGAAATACCTCTAAAAGGACCAAATCAATTTAATGAGTCACAAATTGGCTGAGATATGGCCACTTAAGCAGAGGCTTTTTCCCCATCAAACCTCTATAATTTGGTCTTGGTTAATATTTAGAAATTCTAAAAATAGATTTTTGAAGACCTCACACTTCGGTACCCTATTCCATGACTTTAAAACTACTTTACATAACTAAAAGTTAGTAAAGGGCATTCCCTTTTTGATGAAATTGGTATCGCCTGTAGGTAAAGGGGTGTTACCAACAGTAAAAAGGTTGGCATGCTTTGTTCACCACTGTATGCCATCCATTACACAAGAGTGAATTATTGTGGTGAATTATTTTTTATAACATACCTTTATATCTGCAACACCACCAAAACTATATCCCCCAACCATCATACCAACAAATATGATGGCATTCAGCCATCCTTTATCACTGGACGTTAAATTCAAGTCACATGCTGATGGCAGAACAAAAGATACAGCCTGGAAGAGAAAAACTATAATCAGACTTCACTGTTGATAAATGACACTGAAACTTCTATGAGTTAAACTAGAAGCAGGTAAAAAGGAATGTCAACACAGTACTGTGAGGTACATTTTACATTGATGTACATTACAATCAGACAAAATGAAATGTATTTCAACCAAAACAGCTGGTTTAACAATTTTTTTTTCTTCAAATAATAGCAAAAAGCATTGATTATTACTTTTGACTTCTCAAAATTCAAAGTGAAACAATTTTTTATTCAAAAAGAAACTGTATAGTGTAGCTTGTGGCACTGAGAAAAGTTAAAAGTCAATGTGTAATTGTAAAGTGTAAAGTTTTGGATGAAAAGCAGAGAATCCCATCCCATGGATATGCTTTTCACTTGCAACCAGATATTCATTTCAAGGTCAGGGTTTTTAGAAGAAACAGGGAACAAAGTAATTGACTGTAAACCTCAAAAGACAAAGGGCATAAAGGAAACTGATCCTGTTTAAAAAGGGGCACTAATACCTAAGATCTCCAATCTGCATTAGAAAACTCCCAGGTGCACTGTGTGGAAGACCATGAATTGTGCACTTTAAATGTAAACTTGAATTTGTAAGCTATTCAGTTTGTCTTCAGAAATAAGCAGAGAAAGTCAGGTACACACAGCAGATCTTTTTTCGGAATTTATTCTGTTACCATTTTAGGAGTACACACCCATTCTCTTCGGGACACTTCCATTGTATCAAATGTCCAAAGATAATGTCCAAAAAATGGCTTGGATTTGCATTTGAAAAATTGAAATGAAAATAAAAAACTGTCAAACCCGAGGACTAAACTGCTTTTACTATATTTAGAAACACAACGACATGACTGACAAGTAAATAATTCAAAATACCTGTATTTCAACTGAATCTGATGCTAATGCCCAGCCACAAACGCAGAGAAGAAGATAATGAAAATTTCCGATCCCTGTGGAAGCAATGGCCTCTTCAAAAAGTAGCGCTTCTTCTTGAAGAGAGGAATAGGATCTGTCATTTTCTTCGCTGTTACTATCATTTAAGAGCTTAGAGTAGTCTTGGACTTCATCGGCAGGGTCATAGAGCCGTCGCTCTTCCATGTTAGCAGTCTATAATGGCGATCAGAAGTACAACAGTTCAAAACACCCTGCCATGTTTGGAAATATTTTTCTCCAGTGAAGTCACGATACATCAATTCTGAGCCTCGAATTGAAGAGGGGGTCGGTTTCCAGGAATCAACTTAAATATGGTAAGGGTAGCGAAAATTCTAAGAAAAAATCAAAATTTTTGTTCGTGTATGTGTGTTATTAATTATGGTTTATAAATGTACCGAGTTACCTAAGTATAATTTGTCATACAATACACGGGATCTCTTAAACTCTTTGGCCCAAAAAGCCAGTGACCGAAAACAACTTAAATATGGACAACTCATCAATGTGCTGTTTTTCGATGTGAAAGAAATTATTATAAGCATCGGTAGCGTGGACATTGTCACTTCATTGACTGTTTATTCGGATAGTTGAAAATTATCTCCACTGAATTGATAGTGACATTTGAAAAAATACCAATTTCCAAGAATTGACATGTGTTTGACAAAGACAAAGTGACAGAAAACATGAAATATTCTTTCTTAAAGAAGCTAGATAATATTTATTTAAGAATTAAGCTAAGCATCAACAGGAAGACATCTTGATAGGAAGTAACTGTAAGGTTGCAGTGTCATAATGTATCAATTTTAGTGCCATCCTTTTTCATTTGATGCTGCCCAAGCAACCCACAGGGTAACTGATTACGTCCTTGGACTTGGGGATGCAGTTTCTCTCAGCCTATTGGGGTGAAAGCTGCATCGTGGTAACTTAATCTAAATGTTTGACAAGCAGGCTGAAAACTGTAAGCACGAAAATGATGCTAAAGAATGCAGTCTGGTTCCACCACTTCAGCGGCGTCGGGGCGAATGAATTCTAGAGAGGGCCAGAAAGAAAGATTTTCCGACATTTCTTTGATTTGTTTGAAATAGAAGCATTTCATGGAAGTGTAAAGGGGGATGGAGCAGAAAACCTCATAGCTTTTGCCTTAGCTTGAAAGAAACTTAAAATGCACTTTTTATCTTGTCTCTGTTTCTTCATACTTACAGTGAACGCCCCTGACATCCGCAGATTAGGACAAGGGTAGAATGAAGTTACTACCTGAGGCGGCAAACCCAGGTTTGCCGCCGAAGGGAAAAATTTTCTATGATTTAATGCTTCAAATTCGTCGGAAATTGCATTTTTTGAAGCAAATTTTGATAATAAAATCTTATTCTTTAATTGAATATCCACTGGGGGAAATCGATGGTTTTGATTGACTTCAACCTTATTTTACCTTACGCAACATAAGTACATAAACTTTCAAATCTGGGACACAATTTTCAGAAATCTGGTGATATGCACGAAATTGGTACTGTCCCGGTCTTCAATATCAAATAAAGACATAATTTATACCAATTTTGACCAATTTCCATAACCATATTTGGTCCTTGAAGTTTCGGATTTTAACTGACAAAATCCGAACAGCAAATCACTCTATGGTAGAAATTGGTAATTCCTGAGAAATCATTTTGTTCTGTGGAAATCTAGTATTTTCTTTAAAAAAGTGAATTGCCTCTCGTATTTACGGTAAGTACTTTAGTCAATTCATGTTGCTAAGAGTTTGAGAATTACCCACAGCTCAAGTTTGAGAATTTTCTGACAAAACAATGATTTTTCCAAAGATCCATCAAATTTTGAGAGCAGAGGGGCCCACACCCCTCCTCCCCCCGCTCCCTCGGCCACGACGCTCCTGAACCATTTTGAAAAACTCATATACCACAAAGGAACATTCTCAATTAAACTTTGTTGATCAATCTTACAACCAAGCTTTAAAGTCCTCTGACACACCACAGTCTTTTGGATAAGTCTTAAT
Organism: Rhopilema esculentum; assembly: GCF_013076305.1. The sequence goes on from NW_027019328.1 coordinate 6,945,129, forward strand.
TTGAGTTGACTTTCCATATAATATGCCTTTGACATTTGAAAGACTACTACCTATAAAACAAAAGATGTGTATTTTCTATGTTGTGATGTAACTTCTTACAATACTGATTGGTATTCATAATAGTAGATCTTTTAGATCCAATCTCATAGGACCATCAAAACGAAATCAATTGCAGCTTGCAGGCCACATTGTATAGATAAGTATAATTCAAAAAAGGCACTCTTTATAGGCCGCTTTTGAGGCAGTGCATCAAATTAAGGCAACACTATCTGATGGCATATTACAAGTTCCACTATTAAAAGTGCATTTTCAACATGTTACAAAAATGAGGAGGACAACTAAAAAAGGTAACAAATAACAAATTCTTGTAATGATTTTTGTAAAGGATGTGTTCATGTGGATCAATCCATTATACAGTATTATGGGCATCAAAACTAACTTCACCATTTCTGGAATCTTAAACATTGTTTCAGTTGCTATTTCTACCAATTAAAAATTATTTTTACATATAAGGTTACCCAAAATTTTGTGATCATAGTCACTTTTAAATATTTGACACAGAATTATAATACATAAAATATATTGATACAATAGATTACAAATTTTTTCAGCATAAAAGCTATAGAGTGCGTTTAAGTCTGTTTTAAATTCATCAACATATATCCACATATTGGACTTAGCAAAGTTTTAATAAATAAGTCAAAAAAGGCAGTGAGTAAGAAGAAATAGGTGAAGCCCAACTTTTATTTTATTTTCAAATATAATCAATTTTGCTTCCTTGGTAGCAATATGTTTCTGAAATCTTTTTAGCCTAGCATTGAATGACATTATAAGTCAATAAAACCTGTCTAATCTAAGCTTTCTAAAAAGTTATACTCTGTCAAAAAACATTATCAGTTTAATAACAGTATTAATTGTGTAGGAGTGGTAGCATGTTTTTATGGAATGACATGACTTGTTTGGAAAACAGTTGATTGTACAGTTTAATATTGTACAGTATATACAGAGACGAATTATTTTATAAATAAAAATGAAATAAATGACATAACATGCATGTACATGACAAGGGATAGGGTGTGCATCTCTTAAGTTACAGTCATCTTTAAAATGTTACTTGTAAGACTGAATTCTAAGATACTTTAAAGATTGAATAAGTTATTCTCTAAAATTCCTGCAGGGTACAAAATAAATTGCAATAATGCAGGTTAATTTTAAACAGCATTTGTTGTGCAGGCATGCAGAAGGCGGTTCCATCAGATTATGTTTAATCAGCCCAATGTGTTATTCTGAATTTCTACTTTATTGGCCAACTTGCTACTGATTATAGTACTTTCCAGTTTTTTTCTGTTGTGCAACTGCTGCTTTTGTTGCTGCATACCTCTCTTCAGATCCTTCAATGCTTCCAAGTTTTCCAGTCTGATAGTCTACAAAAGCTTGGTGAATTTCTTCTTGTGTGTTCATGACAAATGGACCATATCTAGCAATTGGCTCATTTATTGGTACCCCAGAAGCAACCATGACATGCATTGCTTCACTGTCAGATGCTTGCAAAAGAAACTTCTCGCCGTCATCTTCAAGTAGGACAACCTAAGAAAAATAAGAGAGGAAATATTTCATCAAAACATCAACTTCTCTGTCTCCTACAAAAATAAAAGGTTGTCTCAACAACAGACATTTGAAATTTTGGGAGACAAACCAAATAAACCATTCAGTAAACTACTTTTGTATCGTGAATCAGGTGATTGAGTTATCAGTTGACTGCAATTCATGATGTACTTACATCTCCCAATTTTGCTGCTTTTTCTTCAGCTCCCAACTTCCCAGATCCTCTCCACACATAAACAAAGCATTTATGACCAGCAGGGATTTTAACTTCAAATTTTTTTCCAGGACTAATTCTTATATCCAAATACATAATCGATGTGCGTGTCTCTATGTATGCTTCAGTGCCAAGGCATTCCCCAGCAATAACTTTGATCATTGAGCCACCATCTATGATAGCACAAATAAATATCAAATTTGAATGTAAACTTCATATTCAACCTGTACATGATGTATAGAACAGCCCTGATTATATGCAAAACTTAACAATATTATGAAAATTTAACTTAGACTTCATGGGCATATCAAAAGGTCCTTTTGCTAATTACCCAATTCAAAAACGCAGATATTCTAAAAAAGGATAATAAACAGCATGCAAAAGAGCAAATTATAAAAACTTAGGTTCTGTTTTTTTTGCTCTCAATTGTCACCAAAAATTTATAACAACATAAGAAATGCAATATATTTTATGATTTATTGATTTGTTCTAAATATTTGACTTGCTTGATGACAGGTACTGAATTTCATTCAAGTGAGGGAGTTGAGATTACACATTATTGCAGCTTAGTAGAAGTCTTAAAACAACAGATCAACGATTTTAGATAGGAATTTCTTCAAAATTATCAAGATATTCATCCACTACCCAAAGGACAGTGTGGAGGCAGAGCTGGAAAAAATCTGGACATCACTAAGCATTGCAATCATAAAAAATCATTTACTAATGGTTCCAAGAACTAAGCAGTGATTGCGATTAGACTTCTATTGCATAATCCTTGTAAAATTTGTATCATTTTAACAGAAGTTGTCTTATTAAAAAGCATTTATAGAGCTGAAGACAAAGGACAGTATAGGATACTAGAGGAAGAAATCAAGGCCCACCTGACAAGAAGAACTAAGCCAACTTTTTTGCCATAATATTTTAAATTCTTTGTGAGATTTATGTTCTTTGATTCATGTCAAAGCTCAACTTGAAAATTTAATTTTTGAAAATTACAACTTGCATCTTTTTGGAATATCTTCTTATAGAAAGACAGTGCACAACAAAATCAAAAATCACAAGAAAAGGCTCAAAACTCCAGCTTATGATTACAAGCAGTAAACTACTACTGTTTTGGGTGGCTTGAGCCCCCCCCCCTAACTATATACTTGTTGTTATAAAAATACATGTTGTTATAAAAAAGAATAGGGTAAAAACTGGATCAAAACTTTACTTCAACTTGGTCAAATTTTTGGTTAAAAGCAATCAACAGATACTTAAACCATCAACAATCAACTTTGGTCAATCAATAAATTTCTGAGCTGAATCATGTGAACAACTCGATCTGCTTAAAAAGATATAACTTGCCTTTCAGTTTGTCAATATTCCTGTTTCCTTTGATTGCCTGTATATGCATAAGAAAATTATGAAACTGTATGCTACATATAAATATGTTGTAATACAATGAATACTATACCTGGAGAGTGAACAACTGGAATCTTCTCTGGAGCGGTGTCTTGATACCTTGGTTTCACCATCTTGTCCTTGGCAGGAAGGTTAACCCAAACTTGAAATCCTTCAAATAGACCACCAAATCTTTCTGAAGGCATCTCTAATCCACTGAACCCAGCCAGGGCCCAAAATTCCTGAATTACCAGCACTGTCATGTGTATTTTCACCTATAGCAACAGAAAAGCTAAAATACAAATTCAATTTTCAAGCAAAAGTAGTTGCTATGTTGCTATTACACACATTCTGTTATTAAAAGAACAAATTGACAACTCTTATAGTAGCAAAATCAAAATAAAGTCACCTAATTAAGTCATACTATTGTGGCTAACATTGCTTGTATTGTGTGTTTGGCCAAAAAGATACACTATTTAAACTTCTACAAACACACAAATTCAACACAAATAGAGCAAAATCAAAATAAAGTCACCTAATTAAGTCATACTATTGTGGCTAACATTGCTTGTATTGTGTGTTTGGCCAAAAAGATACACTATTTAAACTTCTACAAATACACAAATTCAATCATAAAGCAAAGACTGAGAGGGGGGAATTCGATTTACATCGACCATTTATTGACCATCCGATCAATATCAATGGAATGAAGAGATAGAATTGAAGTTGTGAACGGATAAATTATTTTTACCATCAATAATATATGTCACAGTTTCAAATCCACGATGCGGATGATCAGGAGCTCCTACCGCCTCGCCAGGACCATAAACAACTGGTCCTAAATGGTCCAGCATAAGAAATGGATCGCATCCATCTATCTTATCTCCGATTGGCCTTCGCACCATGAACCCTCCACCTTCTCTTTTGCGTTTTGATGTTTCAAACTGCTTAATTTTCCTGTAATTTTCCATTTTCAGAGATGGCTAGGCAGGTAGCAACAACCAGTCCACTCAGTTAGTAATACGCTTTGTCTATCGTGTATGCTATGCTTCGCGCGTTTTATTGTGTACAAAAAAATCACCCGCCATGATGACACAGCAATAATTCATTCGCTTTGCTTGACAACAAACCTCTTTTTGATTTCGAGTTTCTTCAGGAAAATTCGAGCAGGAAAAAGAGCTGACCCTGACGTCAATGAAGTGCCTGACGCCCATAGCATTGCACCACGAAAATCATGACTTAGCGGATTTGATTTGGGTAAGCTTGGGTATATACCCTCTGCTCTCATCGTGACTCAATGCCTTTAACCACAAAAAATTTTGTCGTGACAAAAATTTCAGACAAATAATTTTGACAAAATTTTAAATGAGACGAAAATTGGTCACAACGAAGTTTTGCCTCTTACAACATTGGTAGTATTTTTTATCTCTCTGTTTTGTCATGACGAAATTCTGAAAAAAATTTTTAGACGAAATTTTTCTGCCGAAAATTTAGATGACGAACTTTTTTGTTGTTAATGTATTTAAAAATTTTTTGATTTGAGCTTTAAGAATTCTCAGTTTTTTCAAAAAAGACGGGACCCTTGCGAGCGTAACTAGAAGAACATTTTTGCGACCATATCCTTGAGACTAGTTTAAATTACATTTCAGAGTGTTTCTTTTAGATTTTTCTTACCATAGTTTAAAATGCTTTACTATTTTTTTAGGTATATGTACTCTCGTTATGTTTGGAGAATTATATTCTTAAAATGGAATACGTTACTTGGTCCTTATTGAAAGTTTCTGAAACCACAGTATTGCACTCGTCGCATGCCAGTGACAAAATACCATTTTACTCTGTCATCCGAACAAGCACTCACTGCATACTGTAAGCCTGCGGACATTTTAGCCAACTGTTTGGAAATAGGTGCGACCCAAAAATACAAAGATCCTTCTTCATCTCTTGTAGATAAACTTTTGATCTCCAAAATATCGATATTGAACATAATAAAATAACCAGGTCACGGTCACCAAAATTTCACATCATGTGAATTGACTTGTTCCATTTATCAATTTGACGCTACATTTGGTAATATTATATTTTGTTTTATTATTGGCACATTTTTGTAGCGGCAAATGTTATATTTTCGCTCCTGTCAAATCGATTTAAAAAGGAAAGTCCTGTGAAACATGGCTTGTTTCTGAATGCAAAGCCATGAACAAACAATCTGTGAAAGATTTTAGAAAAAGCTATCAACTGGCTTTGAATTTTAGTTTGCAAAACGACAGCACTTTATTCTGAGAAACGACTATTTCATAACAGCAGTAGAGTATAAGAAACGTATTAAACGAAATCGTAAATGTTTTATTGGTTCAGAAAAATCTTGTCATCTAGGTCTGATGATTTCAAAGTTTCTAAAGATAACCATGTGTCAGAGGCAATGAGGAGCTCACTGATTTTTGATTGATAAAGAAGGATGGGTAACACAAGGCTGTATATTTGGTCCAATGCTTTCTACTCTTTTTTCGTGAATGATGTTGCATAAACGCTTATTAGTATTAGTCAGGTTTCTTCGGGTGTTTGTTTAGATTGGACAAAAAGTTCTTTACGACAGGATATTGAAGGTCGGTGGAAAGAAATAATAGTCTTAAAAATATCTTGGTGCTATCTTAAGTTGAAGTTAAACGAATATTTCTACGATCATGTTGAAACAAATATTGAAAGAAATCATATTATGCATAATTTTTTAGATTCTCTTCCAATTCGAGGATTTACAGGTATGCGAGGCTAGCAGGAGGTCATTTTGGCAAGAGCAAGACAAGATGGCCGAGGAAACAGAATTCGACGCTAACAGTTCTTCTCAAGATGACGACGAAAACTATGTTGAAAAGCCAATGCCAAAACAGCTAACAACTTTATTTGGAGATTTTATCGTAACTGGTGCTAGTAAAGCAGCTGGAGTTGTTGGGACAGGAGCCAGTTACATTGTGCCAGTGCCAAATGTTTGGCCTGACATGGATAACATTGACAATCTAGTGAATGTGTTAACAATCACTGGGTACGCTTTTACAGCGTTTAGTGTTGTTGGCACTACGTATTTTCTAACAAGGACTGCTAGAGAAGCTTGGCAATGGAGGACTTGGATGCGTTACCGAAAAAACGTTACACGTAAATTGAACGAACGACATAAACAGTAATTTCAGCTTCGTCTATCAAAATAATTCCATGACTGACTCTCACACTTTTAAAGGATGGGACGCTCAGTTTTGCTACTAAGGAGTCAGAAAACTCTCATGCGATTTAACGCTTATGAATCAGATGCAATGAAAAGTTGCATTGGCTATTTTGTAATGAGTTAGCAATTATTAACATACTTTCTGTAAAAGCTTATTTCTTTTTCTTAATGCTTAACTAAACATGATTAACTAAAAATTCCTTTTCAGCAAACTTTTGCCAAAGCAACATCCTCACATTTGAAATTAGTTTAATCTTTTTAAAACAAATGAACAAAATACAAAACCATACTGTTAACTTTGGAGTGAGCATGAAAGTTCTTCCAGTTCAATCCAAATCATACTAACAAATTGTCCTAATAGTACTAGACAAATATCTATAGGATAAAAATTCGTAGTAATGACAGAAACTGTGGATAAAATACTTTGTGGCAGTGATCCATACAACATAAAGCCTCATTTATGTTTTTCTCCTATTTATTGAGATAAAAGTGGCTCAGTATTCTAAATAGTTTAATGCCACCTGTACAAAATAGGCAAGAAGTATCTGAAGCTTTAAAAAGCTTTTTCATATTTTTACTATGCGGTAGTTTCATCTTCTGGTTGGCGTATCAAACCACAAATATCTTAGCCCTTTTTAAATTTGTCATTAAACAAAGAAGACCTTTCAGGCTACTTTATTTAAACAGTATTGATTTTGTAGATATTTCCAATGAAAGGCTATTTGCTATTGGTACTTAGACCTAGTTAACATTACAGAAAAAGAAAGGAACAAAACCAAACCATTCCCAAACTAGCACCAAACCAAGATACCTGGTGTAAAACCAAGGAGTTATGTTCTTTTTCTGTAGAGTAAACCGGGTCTTAGTTTGGAGGTAGGATATTCCAAAAGTGAAAGGGTTAATGGGGCCCCTTGTAAATTACACTCATTTTCTAATATTATGGTTGTGTGTGCCAAGATTCCTCTTTAGTAGGTGATTCAACTGGTTATTGTGTTCATATTTCATCCAATACACACACATCAATGACTATATTGGAGCAGTAACATATAAAATGGACATTACTAAACAATTAGAAAGGGGCATTTTTGACATGATGCACACTTATTAACTGTGCTTTTACTAAAATATAGGTACATGATAAAGCTTTGAGTCCTGTATTCCAGAATTTATTTGCTTATCTTAACTGCCTTAAATTCTTGTCAGAGCAGATTTATCAATAAGTTTTGATTTAACTCATATAAAGATTTGTGAACAGTAATTGAATACATTTATTACAAAAAAAATGATTTTGTCTCTGTAGTTGGTGTTTTTCTTCTTTCTTTTTTCTAACAGTATTGATGCACTGAGGTGAAACTAAATGAAAATCACCCTTTGAATTTGATCAAGAAAGTGGTCAGTGTGAGCATTATCGGCGTGGAGGCATTTTCTATTTTTCTCATTTCAAAAATATTTAACCTTTACAAACCACAGAGAAAGACCAAAGATAAATCTTTCAACCTTAAAATCTCTGCTTGCATATGAAATCATTGCAGTTAATCATTTGTTAATTACTTTGTCATTTCAAATTTCCAACTCATCACAATATCTATTAATTGAAACTAACTAAACTAACTATTAAAATAAATCTAAGAACGAAGATATATACAAGTTTGAATTGTATGCAATTTCAGAATCATAATTTTGTATGTTTATCTGTTAGTTTAAAGATTTAATTAATAACTTAAAAAACTGTCTCCACTGGATTTGGCTATGCTCTCATATTAAAAGTAAGCAAATTAATGAGATGCAAATTATAGTAAACTTGAAAATAATACTTATGAACAAACTCTACCATTGTAGGTATCATAAGAATATCTCAACTACAAAATACTATCTTTTTGCTAGCAGCCTCTTGAATTAAGACCCTGACATCTGGCTACTAGATTCATAATTTTTCAATTTTTATTTCTCCTTAAATTTTTTAACTAATCTACCCCCTACGTGAAACAGTTCAAAATTACTAGCAATCATTTACTGAAGAAAAATGAATATTATTTGAAGTAATGAGAGTGATGCAAGATAAAAAATGTAGCAAAAGTAACTACCCTATTCACACAACCCTATACACATTGGTTCCACACAAAAAAGGCGAACAACATGAGCAAGCAAATGAATAACAAACTTGCAGGGAAAGCGAACACGAGCAAGCAATGAAAAAATTCACAGTTGACTAAGCTTCAGTAATTTCCTACAACTCTCCTCAGCTCAATGAATGTAGAAAATGAATGTAGAAAAATGATGAAACCTTTGCCTGATTCTTCATCACTCTACAACAAGCATTTTAGACAGGGTTTATAAAAAATTATTGCATCAAGGCTTTTAATGAAAATTCTGTTGAAATCCAATCACAATTCTTTGGTAGAAAGAGATATCCTAATTCATTTGAAGCTTAAAAACACAATGCCTCTTCATTTGCATAGGACAATTTCTGCCAATGAAAACTGATCACACAATTTTCTACAATACTTTATGTTGCTGACATGGGTTTTTAGAGATCTAGTGTTGTATAGGTTTCGTTTTTTAGACTTTCTTGGTATGATGATTCCAGTTGTATGCATTTTTGTCTCTAACATAAAATCATTTCTATATAGAAATAAACTACTATAATGTCAATTTTACTAAGTGTTAAATCTAAATTTTGATTTTGAAATTTGCATTTTAATATGATCTACCTTCCATTGGTGTGGATCACAATTGAGCTTCTTGCTCCAGAACTTTCCAATATTTCTATACACAAATGGTTGTCTTGATCGATCATGAACTGCCTTACAAACTTCACACAATGCATCAATGTTGTTGTTGACTTCATAATGATAACGCCATTTGAAATATTCATTATATGCTGTATCATTTTTGTCCAGATATGACAAATATGCTGCAAGTTCTTGGATACTTTGGAAATTGTTTACATCTATATATGAATTGGGAATCACTTTACTCTTTCCACTAATAGCTCCCATTACAATGGGAATTAGTCCATATTTCAAACCTTTTTCCCAGTACTTTTCAGTTATGTAATCCTCACAAAAGCAATTTTCGAATGCAAGGTAAAACTTGTACCTCTTTATTTCTTCCTCACAAAAAGTTCCCCAGTCATTACATCGACCCATGCCTTTCTTGAATTTTGAACTACAGTCCCCAAATACTGTGACATCAATGTATCTTTGAAGTTCAAGAACATAATCATCACGTAATAGTCCACAATGGCTCACAACCCAAACAACTTTCCCCTCCTTCCCTTCTGCAAAATTTTTTTCAAAACCTTGAACCTCTGAATGCTTTGTAAGTGTCTGATATGAAAAATATGGTACATAAATATCAGATTTCTGCATATAGGTCATGGTCCAATTAAAAATTCTATTATATTTATTCAAATTATTTGTATAAACAGGACTCTCATGCATGAAAAGCAACCATTTCTGATTATCTGGTCTTCGTTCTGAAATTTTTCTAATGCAGTAAGGTTTATTAAGATCCACACCATGAAATATAACAAGATCTGCAACTTGAAGTGTATTCTTTCTATATGTGAAGTGACAATCCCTAATCTCACACTTCTTGTCATGTGTATATTTCTGAATCTGCTTTTCATTTTTCCCCCACCAGTATGGACTGAAAAACAAGCCAGTATACAGAAGAACAACTTTTGTACTGTTTGATAGGCCTCTTCTTCTTTTAAATTCTGATTTTATTTGGTCTACTTTTCTTCCACTGTCATTTTCAATTGGCAACCAACATTCTTCTGTAGGAATGACTTCATTATCAGTATCATCTTCAGTCTCTAAAAATGTTGTTTGCTGTTTAGGTGTCAACATAAAAATCATAATTGTCAATGAAGCTACTAAGAAAAACAGCTTGCATTTTCTCCTCATTTTCGTACGTCATCCAGTTTTTGTGAAAACCAAAACTAGAAAAATGAAAAGAAACAAAATAACCAATAGAAGTTACTGATTTTCAAAAAAACCTACATTATACAAAAAATCAAAATTGCCCCCAAAAATATTTTGTTGTCACAAAAAATTTTCATCTTCAATTTGTCTCTGTTTCATATGTTACACTAGTTTGATGAGAAATGCCCACATCTTCTTGTTGACTACACCTTCTTTATAAACCAACAACAAAGGTAATCACATAAATATAAACAACATTAGCTTTCAAAAAAGACCAATTTTCCTTGCAAGACCTATACTTAATATAAAGTTAAATGGAGTTACAGAAATGGATTTTAGTTCAAAGATTTCTGAAAATGATTCAAACAATTTCTTTAATACTTTTTGGGGTGACTTCTGCGCATGTCGTTTTCAGAATAGGATGTGTTTTGATTCTAGTTGTGTTTTGTTACCTTGTTATTATTGCTGAAATGGTTTCTAAGCATAGACTTCACAAACTATTTCACAGTCTTATGTAGAAACCATTTCAGCAAACGATAGATGCATAGACACTTGTATCGACTGCAATGGGTTGTTAAATATATTTTTGATGATGATGATGATGATGATGATGATGATGATGATGATGATGATGATGATGATGATGATGATGATGATGATGATGATGATGATGATGATGATGATGATGATGATGATGATGATGATGGGTTCTGGAAATCTTTCCAATTTTGAGCTTTTGAACATGTTAAATCATTACTGGTTGTGGAGGAAATTATTAGGTAGATGTTTATCTATGAAACATATATGCAAAAAACTATTTACTAGCTCTGCTTTGTACCACAACCTGGGACTCTCCTAAAAGACAAGATTATGTTTCTACGAGTTGAATAGCATTAGATAAAAGTGGCATAGCGTAACTTTCCCAACTGGGTATTCCCTTTTATGAAAGGGTGGGGCTGGGTTAAACTAGGTGGGATAGATAGATTCAAGAGTTGTGTGGTGTCAATACAGGGGTTTGGCCTACCATTTTCAATAACACTCTTCCTGTCAACAAATGATAAAGTTGAAAATGGATTTTGAAGAAAATTTCATACGATACCATCTGTCACAGATTTTGGCAGGGTCATGATCCCGCAAAGGAAAAAAATGATCATTTAAGAGGTCATTGAAAAAATTGACTCATTCATAGCTCATATGGGTAAGAACATAGGGTACCATGTTATCCTTATAGTGGATGTAAACGATAAACTGAGTGCTCACTTGATATCGCAATAACTGTTGTTGAACTCCCTTCTTTATATACTGACATAAAGAGGAAGTAAATGGAAACAACTACACATGATACCTTCATGCAGAATGCAGAGAGAAAATGTCAAAATTACTTACATAGGGCATTACATTCAGCTATGAACAATGATATATAAGCGATGAAGTCGCTAGATGTCTAACTCTATTGTTATAGAGTGAGGCAAAATCACTCATGCGGTAAAAGGCCAAAAAGATGATTCCGCAAATAGGGCTCAGTATGGGAAATTCTGAAGCTGGCAAACGAAACCAAAAATTTTAGAAAATCTATTTAATTTAGGAAGGTAACTTATATTTTGTCAGCTTACCGTATGCATTTAGAGGGTTTTAAGCCATAATTTTTGTTTGTACACAGGTTTTGAGATTTTAAAAACATTTTTTTACCGTGGCATTGATAAGGGCACTCTGGTTTGGAGAATATTTATATATCTAGGAAGATTGTTTTTGGGCTTATTTATAAAAATGTCGCACTTATACAAAAAAATTTGTGTTAATTTTTTATCATAACTTCAAGGAACCGTGGTAAAAGAGGTCATCTTCAATCCTGATTCAGCCACGCCCCCTTCCTACAACATCCTGATGTCCGTAAATATGATTGATTTGCTGGTGAATGTGGATAGTTATCATAAACTTGAAACTTGAAATGGATAGTTATCATAAAATTTGTCACTCCTTTCATCTGAAATCTTTACCAGAAGTCATATGCAGGGGGTTGCCGAAGTAGGGGAGTGTTCATTTAAAAAGTTGTCATAATGATATAAGAGTACTTGCTTACATCTACCCTTTTACTTATAAAATACAAATAAATCAAATCTTGAAATTACATTTGGTTTTTTGCTATTAAACCCGAAAACAGTCTAACTGAAAAGGTAAACATTGCCTAGGCCAGAGTAGACCGTGCCAGTGCCGCAGCAATAAATATTTTAAAAATCTTGAAATCCTATTTAACAACACTATTTATGGCTTAAAACTTTTGAAATTAATACGGCAAGCTAGCAAAGTTTAACTAACCTTTCAAAATTATGCTAATTTTGGATAATCTTGGTTTTTCTTTGTCTAACTTGCAATTTCCCGTACTGAGCCATTATGCAGAATCGTCTTTTTGCCCTTTTTTGTCTTTTTGCCCAATGGGCAATTATGCCCAGTTAGACATCTAGCGCCTTCGGCGCTTCTATATCATTGGCTATGAAGCATAGAAGAAAATGAGCACATAACTGCACATAAAGGTGCTTGAGTTATGCAGACAAAATAGGTCAATACATTTTAATATACTAAGCAATTTGAAAGAGAATTCTTCAAGCTTATCTAAATTAACTATATCACTGAATACAAATAGCAAACCTCCCTTACCAACAAACAATTGGAAAATTATCCTATCTAGAGGACGGCACCCAGCTAAACCTATATGCAGCCTACCTTTGTTGTTGGTAGATATGTGGTCAAATGAGAGGATGGCTATAAAACACCAATAGAAGAAAGTTCTAGGTGCTTGATTGATAGAGCATCTAGCATGTCTATGATCGCAAATAAAATGAGAAAAGCTAAATTTTGTTTTTGATGATATTTTGTTATACTCAATCGAGTGCCTAGAAATTTGAAGGGCTCAGCTTGCCAAGCACCTCCTTTTTGCTCCTCAAAATTCCTGGACTTAATAGTAGAGAACTGAATAGAAAAATAGAGAAATAATTGTTAAGTGATTAGAGCCAATGTCAGGCAATTTTAGAAGAAGACAAAGTTTTGAATCTAGAAAAAGTTTTGGCTTCTCAATAAAGATCTTCATTCTGCCATTGAAGATTATGGTGAATTTGAGGACAGTACCTCAAAAGACTACTTAGAGGGAGCATGTTGGAGGTAATGTCATGTCAAAAGCCTCAAAGGTTTATAGAGGTTTTAAATGTTAACTTTTGATTATCTCTTTAGTTTTTGTTAACTTTCTACATATTTCATTACCATACAATTTGAGATTGACTGACCTAATAATTTTGCTACACATACAATATTACTTTGTATACACTTTGGATTGGGAGAGGGAATCAAAACAATCTGTCTAAGGAATGTGCTTTAGTGTGAGGTTGGATTTGACTACTTAAAACTTTTTAACGTTTACTTATGAGTAAATTACCAGGTCCACATCAGCAAAAGCTGCCATTTTGATGACTTGCATTGTTAAATAAATAATATATGTATGTATATCATAGAGTCGAAGAAAATAAGACTACATAATTTATCTCTACAAGCCTGTTCCGTGAGTAACTCACTCTTCAAGAGATCTGTATGTATGTATGTATGTATGTATGACTCAAAATTCCTGGCATAGGATTATGTGGTTGATTATGTGGTTCTCGCCAAAAACCAGCATTCATAACTATTCATGCCATAGAGAACCCTCAATTATGTTCATGTTTCTTTATATTTTACTTGGTTTTATCATCCTTCATTGGATGAAAATATTCACTCTTGCTGCATCTGGCAAATCTCTGTCCCCCTAGGTTACATTACAAACCAGTCTGCAGAATATGGCAGATGCTTGCATCGGTTCAGTCTAGCACTGCACACTAAATTTACTATAGCACTATTATGAAATCTTTCTTTTTGAAAAATAAGCTATAAGAAAAATAAACTGAGGATTCATATCTTAGTAAGAGCTGCCATACTCTGCAGACTGGATTACTGGGTGGTAATTCTTAAAAGCAAAATTTCCAAAAGGGTACAAATGTACTTATATAAGAAAAAATTGTATGGCGATTTCCATCTGGTATGAAAATAAAACAATCATTTCTAGGTTATCGTCTTTGCCTTGCCCGCCAATGTTAATGTTTTAAAATAAACGCGGCACAATTTCGAGGGTGGGGCACAAAAACAACAAAAGAAGGGAATGGAAAAATTTCTAACTATATGACAATTGCTCCTCTTAACCTAAAAAGCCCGAGAATCAATTAATCGTTACAAATCCAATTGAGCTAATTTTGTTGATATGAAGGGCTGTGGTTTAATTCTAGACACGCATCAAAATGGGACGACACCCAGACATGATCAGCTAGAGACGTACGACAACATAAACACGGTCTATAAAAATACCAGAAAACACTTTTCAACCTTCAAAGAAATTAGAGATATTGATACAAAACATATAGTAGTTATCTGTAAGGGTTTCTTTCTTTTTCCCGTGACAAACAATATTGCGAGAATGGACATTTAAATTTAAACTCCTGGTGTTGCTCGTCCTTGCTGACGGACACTGGCCAGCAGGCCAAAAAAGGATTTATCATCAGTTTCTTATGCTACTGAATGCATCAAAACACAATTAGTACAAGCTCTACTATAGTACAAGCTATAAAAAACCCTAAACATACCTTCTGCATTCATGAAGTCTCTTAATCCTCCATTGCACGCAAAGCTGCCTCAAGAGTCAATCATCCTCTGCGCAGGACAATGACTCATTTCCATCTTTTGTTTTCCAGGTGTTGTCTGCCCCGCTCCGTCACGCCAAGTGTGACTGCCAAATGTCACTGCCAAATGTCGCTGTCCAGGGTCGTCTGAGAAGGGGCGCGGGTGTCAACTCCCCCTGTTGCATTTTGATGGGAGGGGCAAGGGGACCAGAGTGCCCTTGAAACGGGTCCTTTGTAATAATCAGAGAGACTCGAATGAAATTCTGATCACCGCGGAGCGTTGAGAAAGGTGCGGGACCTAAAAAAGTTGGGGAGGGGGCTAAAACCGAATAAAAAGTGGCTTTTCTAGTGACTCATTGATAATCTTTTTTGCATTTTTGGCAAAAAGTGGGGGGGGGGGCTATAGCCGACGTCGTATATATAATTAATGACGACATTTCTCAAAACATTTCATTTCTCGTAAAATAACTCCTTATGCCAAAATTTGGCCAATGTTCAAGAAACCTACAGAAAATTAAATCGAGATAAAAAAGCACTTGAGAAGGAATAAGTAGAGGCTTGGAAGTATCTTTCAAATGTCCTTTTACTCAAGCCTTGCCTTCCAGCGTCCCTGCCGATATATTTGTTAAATTTTAGTCTGGACAGGGAGATGCGTTTTTAGCCATTATAGAAGGCTGATATCAAAAATTTTCTTTCGCATCGGACCCAACCAGTGTGCCCTCCTATGTCACTAAACTTGAATCTCAACCCCTTTTCTCACCACCTACCTTAAGGAGGCTTCCGAGCTACATACTGGTGTGAAAAGAATGAGACACCCGGCATTCGGTCAAACATATTTTCAGGGCTCATCATAACCCTGTCATAGTAACGCGATACATCATCTCAATCTAAGTGTTGACCAAACATAAGCCAAACAAAGCTTTCTGTCTCTTTCAAGGACCCTAAGCCTTAAAAATGAAGTACCCCTTACTTAAAACATATTTACTTCTAATTATTCACTTTTTTATTTTCAAAACTACAGCAACAGCAGGGGATTTAAAAAATGTTGAGGATGTTATAATGTCTGCTGTTAATCAAAAAAGGCATTCGATGCTCCTAACTTCAAACCTTGTCAGTGGCGGATTTGAGGGGGGCAACTATGGGCAGTTGCCCCTCCCTCGCAAAACTGAAGCAAGTCTGGCGCCCCTTTTTGGAAACGGTTTGGCACGATTGATATGAAATTTTCCTTTAGAATGTGAATAGAAGGGCCTTATTTCAGTACTCTCGTCACCAAGAACTGAACATTTTTCAGCGCCCCGATTAACAATTGCCCCTCCCTAAACTTTGCTCTGGATCCGCCCCTGAACCTTGCTAGTTAGAGATTTAAGGCACAGGCTCACTGGCAATTAAAAGAGAGCTCACTAACAATATGGACTTGTTCTTCAGTACCAAATGAGAGATATAAGGATCATTTTTCTTTCATCACTATGAGCCTGGGAGTAGTTAGAATATTGACATAATGTCTATATGCAGATCTTTATATTAACTTGAACGAAGAAACTACAAGTATAAATACTTATCTCCTATGGTAGTCTTGCTGGAGTCGTGGTGGGCCTGGAAATCTACCCTGTTTCAAATACTCAATAGCCTCTGACAACTGTGGCCCAGCTCCTGACCTTCCAGTTGCAAAGGCAAATTTGTAGCATCTTGAAATCATATTTTTACGGGTAGGCAGAGCTCGAAAACTTTGGCTGGCAGTCCGTTATAAAGGGCTTACTCTGATGTTTTCCTCCCTATTATTGGGAGATCCGTTATCGATCATATTTTTGTTACATGAAAACAAGAAAAGATTTCTTTTAACAATTTCATGTTATTTTTTCGTGACAAAAATTTTAACTGAGCTTGAAGACCCGAACAAATTTTGTCCGGAGGAAGGAATAAGAATAGGGCGGCCTTGCGTTTACATTAGATCTTGTCCATCCGAGCAAATGTTATCCACTTAATAACGCAAGATTTTGGCAAATTTTTTCTGGTGCAGTATGTAAGTGAACTTATTATGGTACGAATTTCTGTAGCGTAAACAGTATTATCCAAACAAATTTTATCCACTTTCAATTCGAGGCTGCTTCTAACTCACTGAGATGAGGCGTTGCCTGGTTTTTCATGCTGTTTTTACACAATCGATCACAAGACTTGTCCAGCGTAAATGAAAGACAAAAGCAGATAAGTTTGTGAGACCTAGTGTAAACTAGTCGCGTACAGGACTAATTTAACCGGCTTTCGCTACTGTCATTTTTTTCAATCTTCTGTAGGCATCTTGAAAATGGGCTATCTTCTGGAATAATAAAGTTTTACTTACCAGATGTTTCCTGGCAAGAAAAACCAAAACATACAAATATCGGTTTGAATTTAGGTTACATTTAGTAGGGACCGGGAAACATGGCGGTCATATACCGTAAATCCTCGAATTGGCCCCCCTCGAAAAAGCCCCCCTCGAATAAGCCCCCACCCTAAAACTACAAATTGTGAATAACACCCCCCTAAATAAGATGCAGTGCCCCACCCAGCGTCTAGTTTTCATTGTTTTTAGATGACGGTTCCCCGACGGTTTACAAAGATCAAGGGGACTGTCTCTAGAAAAAGGATGAACACTTCTATAACACTGAAATTCGTCTCGAAAACCAAGACATTGAAAACCAGGACATGTTAAAAACGCAGTAAGGAAGAGATATGCGCCAAATCGAAAAAAAAGGGAACAAAAGCAATTTCAATGAAATCTACAATAATCTAGAATAATAACAATTATTAAATCAATACTAGAATTTGCTGTCTCGTATAACTTTATCTAAGGATGTCAATGTTTTCCCTTCCCAACAATTATATAATCTACCAAATGTTCCACGTCAGAAGCAAAAGGAACATGACGGTCTTCAGTTGGACTTACAACTAACAAAGGTCTCGATATATCGTCTTGATCTGATTCTACATCAGGATTTCTCTTCTCGAAAATACTCTACTTTTCGAAAATGAATTCAAAACAGCTACAGTAGAATCCCGTTATAACGTACTCGGTTATTACGTACTTTCGGATATAAAGTACCGGTGTGCTTGGTCCAGGCAAAAGGTGTGCTTGGTTTTAGTCAACTTTTACTTACCCTCGTTACAACGTACTTCGGATATACTTACTTACTTAATACGCTGGTCCCTTAAAGTACGTTATAACCGGATTATACTGTACGAATGTTTACGGATAAATGAATTAAATCATTGCATTAGGGCATAGTGGGACTCAAAGGTCTCTAGAAGGAAAAAGTGGAAAACAAATTTCTTACAGACCTAAGTAGATGTATATTACGTCAAGTTGATTGACTCTGATAATTTACCTTTTAAAGCCTGTACAAATTACACATTTTTGTGTAATAAAACGGAAAGACGTAACAACAATCTACAAGGTGCTTTATATCTATAAAAATCCCGATGTGCCAAGTTCTAATCAGGGCTTAAGGTACTGGGGGGGAGGGCTGGAGGGGCCATGCCTCCCCCACTTTTTTGGTAAGCAAAATATTTCAAAGAGGGTCTGTTTTGAAGCACTAAATTCAAACTTGTCTTATAGAACTTGGCCCCTCCACCTTGAAATTGGTGTCGTGAGCCCTGCTGATTCCGCATTATATCTTTTAAAATCCCAATGTGCCAAGACTTAATTCCATACCAGAGACATTCTCACTACTTCTGCGATACTTTACATTTTCATTAGACTATCTCAACAAATCGTCTACATAACTGATTTGTTTCTACATCTCGCAATAATGCCGAGTGTTGCAACAAACTCGAGTGGCGAGGGGAGATTTCTATTAACAAGCAGAGAACGCTAGAATGCGTTTTGTAGACTACGTTAACCCAGGGTGGTTTATCAAATCAGTTAACCGCCCTAATATCGTCCTAATATACTAACTATTTAACGGTAACATACTGTCCAATTTATCGTCGAGTATGCGATATTATCCTCGATACATTGCCCGCGGTTAAAAGAAATTTTGAAGCAATCAAATTGCCTCAGAGCTACCAAGGTTTGGATGAAATTACAATTATCAAGTCGACATAATTGACTAGAGTAGTTTAAATATTTACAATAGATTCTGATAATTGAATGAACAATTCAAAATTAAGTTAAATAAAACGCAGACTTCTAAAATACAACAGCTTCTATAGAATAGATACAAAATATAAACGCTGATGAACGGACAAACATGAAAGGCTCAAAAAATTCTTTGTAGATGTAATATTTTGGGAAAAGAGAAGAAAACTGAGAAGAGTACTAGGAAAATTTAGAAGAGTAAGAATTGAGAAATTAAAAAATAAGAAGGAAAGCTTGGTGTGAAACTCGTTATCTGGTCTATCCCTTGTGAATTTGGTCTGGTGTCAGTCGATAATCACACCGTTCAAATTTCAACTGAATTAATGAAGAGTTTTGGTTGCCTTATGGCATAGATCTTTACTGCTTCTACTTTCTAGGAAATAAAAACAGGGCTTCCTTTAACATTTTAGAGCTGCTAACAACTACAAGCATGTAAATGTTTTAAGCTAGGAAATGGCGACATTCAATACGTTTTAGATGAATAAAAGTTTAATGCAGAATAGGAAAATCATTGTTTCTCTCAAGGCGGAAGAGCTATATCTTTCTTGTTTTGTTGTCACAAGCCTGACTAATGACGCTAATACAATTCTTGGAGGGGGTGTATCGAAGTTTTCATAAGCAGGAATTGGTGCTGGTGTCAAATTGCTGAATTCTTGGAGGGGGTGTATCGAAGTTTTCATAAGCAGGAATTGGTACTGGTGTCAAATTGCTGAATTCTTGGAGGGGGTGTATCGAAGTTTTCATAAGCAGGAATTGGTACTGGTGTCAAATTGCTGAGGATAGTACGATATGAATTTATCAACATTTAAAGACAAAACATGGAAAGAAAAACAAAGCCTAAGGATAAAAATAACCAGAGAGAAGAGGAAGGAGAAAGAAATGCGGAAGGGGAGGCTTAGAGCAAGTTCAAGAAGACTGGGGTGATATCTCAGAGGGAAGTTTGTATTATTACAATATTGTGGAGTAAGTAGCAGCAGCTGTTTTATTGGAGGAAGTCATACCTCTTATTAAGACAGGGGATTAAAAAACGTAATATATGAAAACCTGTTTAGACTTACTTAACCTTATCACTCACCTTACTTGCAAATCACTTTAATCAAATATGCATTACAACAGGGAATAAATACTGTTTAAAACAACTCGATGCCTTTGGTATAAAAACATTTTCTATAAATAAATTTTGCCAAAATGGTTAGCATTCTTTGATGGCGGTGGGTCATGATCTGTAGCAAGATTGGATTTATAAAAAATGGTTTATGAATAAAAAATAAAGATATAGCGCCAAAAAACTAGTATTTAACTCAAAAGATGGATCGAAAAGGTATAGAAGGATAGCAATACCCACAATGATAGGCTGAGAAACCATGAATCGTTCAAAATGGATTTGTTATTTTCATTTAATCAAAAGAGAAAGGAAAGAAGTCAAGAGAGGAAGTACTTTTGTCCTGCAAACTCATAATGAAGGCAGCCAAGTTGGCTAGAGAGTTGAAAAATACTTTTCTAGTTAAAATGGTATAAAACTAACGAGAGAGAAGTAGAAAATAAAGCGTGGATTTTTTAGAGCCGCTTCAAAGATAAAGTTGTCCTATTGTAATACAGCTATAATTTACAAAATGATTAAGGGAAGTAATCTTATGTCGTAATGTACAGGGACGCAGCTAAGGAATACAGATAGAAATACGGATTTATGGTTTTGACGTAATACAAATTACCTTCTTTCAAACTTTTGAAAACTAGCTCTGAGAATTATTTCACCTGTTGGTACTTCGTGTAGCAGTAGCCTTTTAGTCCATGGTCCTGGTCCTTCTTTCAACAAACTTGAAATAGATAATTCTGTACGACCAAGAAAATCTGTTTGGAATGACAGAAACAAATTTAGAATGCATGAATTTATGTAAATATTACGATATATATTTCATTAAATCAGCTCTCACAAGAAAGCCATGAAAAACCTAATTTGAAGGCGCTGCAGTAGGTTTATTTAGAGAAAACAGCAAGTTTCATGCATATATCAATTGATACAAAGACAGTGGTAGCAAAAGCAGCTGGGAAATCAACTCAGGAAAATTTCATTGCTAAAAAACTAACTTCTCTGGAAAGCAGTTTCAGTAGGAACAAACGATAGCCGACTTACCATTAGGTGAGAAAAAATCTCGATCGAATACGGTTATACACAACACATCTTGGTCAATGTCCTTTACTGTAAATTGCATTTGGGAATTCCATTTGGGGTTCAGTGTCTTTGGAACAACCTTTGTTTTGTGTTCCTGGGAGCCCATACTGACTTCACAATACGGGTCGCTAGTACCGGTTGGGTCCGACGCCTTCAAATCGAAGCCTTCGTTGATCGTAACTGTCAATCGTCCTATGCCCTGACCAAGAACAGACCGCGCTGCAAAGGAGTAGGTGTACTTAGCTTAGTTTAGAAGGACCAAACGATACCTTTCTTATGCTTATACTAGTATTCAAGTCAGACATAAAGCCTCTGCTGGGTTACTGCTTTTGTCAAATAAACCTTGGTGAACAATTTGATTAAGATTAAGCAGTATCCAACCATTTTGCTCAATCCGATTGTCGGTTTATTCGGTCTAACCCAATAGGAGTGCTAAGTGATGCTAAGCAATGATCAGTGCTTAGTGAAAAGTGCTTGATGGAGACAAAAACCTGTTTTATGGGTCCTTGTTCTAGATGATCTTGAGTGTCGCACAGTGGAATGTTGTATTCCCTTGGCCACTTGCCATTGAGCAACACCAAACACCGCTCGGCAGAGAAGTTGAGCAGCATTAGTGATGCAGAGGCAAAATTTCAATTCATTTGGCCAAGGCTTTAGATTCATAACTGCCTAAAGTCTATAAGCAACGCACTATTAATGTATGCTAATGTCTTTTTATTGCAATGATTTAGAAATTTAACAAAAAAACGTTTACGAAATATAAAAAAGAATGGGTTTCATAATAAGATCTTATTGTATAATTTACAATTTTGCAGTAAATTTCAACGAAGTTGTAGTGACAAATTTTGATTTTGGTGCTAGGTCCATCACATTCAATCATTCCAGTTACTTTTCATTTGCATGCATCTTTCACAGGTTCGCAGCAATGGAAGTACTTTTTTAAAAAATATTGCAAGAATTTTCAGAACCAAAAAGTAGGAAATAGTCAGCTCTGTTATCTATCTTTACCCAATTAAGCTAGAAAAAACGGATTTTTTACCATGCAAGCAAGTTACTCTGAAAACATTTCACTGCCATTCAAAAAAATATCTTCACAAATTATACCCTGAATCAAAACTGACCATCATTGGTAATTGAATGTAGAGGAAGCGTTAAAGGTTTCTGATTGTAAACAGATGGCCAATAAGTGAAAAGATTCAGAGTTCTATTGCTAGCATATAAAAATTCCCAGATAGTACCCCTATGGGTCGCGAAAGTTATTATCATATTCAGACAATTACAGTAAGTTGTGCCATGTATATATTTTTATACAATGTATATATTTCAGTAAATGACGATACAGATAATTTCAAAAGAATAACCTCTATGAGCTCTTTTCCGCTGGAATCTTTCTGTTTCAATGAAATGTTCCGACGCTTTCTGTAGTCGTGTGAGCCAGACATTTCTAAGAAAAATCGAGTTCATAGGATACGTTAATGGTAATTAATAGGGCAGCCAAGCTCACATTACAATCAATGAAACATTCATACTCAGTCAAAAATAGTAAAGAGAATGAACAAAAAACATAAACATTTGACACTGCAATCCATAATAAAATCTGGAACAAAAAAACTTAATAAGGATTCCAATAATTTTAGATAGAATTTTAAGCATATGAAAATCACTATTTAGATACAAACATTAACAAGCAATGCAATACGAACCTTTCGTTTTTGGTTTCAGCGCGAAGAGTGTAAATTCGATCAATATGTGACAAGCAGAAGAGTGTCTCGTTTACTAAAACAAATTCACATAAATTAGTTTCCCACGCTTGGTATGTTGTTAAAAATGATCGATAAAATATGCATCGCACTTGAATAGCATGGTGAAGTTGATTGATAATGTAACGATTGCTTGACAATTGACATAATTTGATACACTTATTTCGTGTGCTGTGCTAGAGGTATCAGTAGGATCGCTCGATGAACTCGATTGCTAAAGCAGTTTAAGGTACACAGCATAAAAGACAGCAAGAAGCACGGCTGTGCAGCAAGAAGCTCCACAAAAATATGGCATTTAAAAAGAACTCAAATTTCCACAAAATGGTCCATAAAACTAATAAATCCGTTATGATTAGAATGCAGATTCAAGAATATATTTTCAGTCTATTTTGGAATTGATCGGATCATTTGGAAATGTCTAGGGACTCAAATTTAAATACTAATTAGGAAATATAAACGTCCCCAAGATGAAATAGCAATTTATTCCTAGTCAAGGAGGATAATTTAGTTGGGGTGACTCCACTCAACGATAGAATGTGATTGACATTAACAAGTATGCGTTCGGGTAAGAAGATGATCCCCTTAGCAAATCGTGGTTCATGGTGGTCGTTGAAAATATTCAATCAGATTAACCAAACCGACGTACGATAAAAACAGCTACTTTGAAGTGATAATGACAAAATATTCAAGAAAGTTTGGCTTACCGTCGGGATCTATGGGTAACTTCACCACGACCTCGTTTAGAAATATCGGCTGCAAATTTGAAATCAACACAGTCAGAAAATTTTAATATTTCGAAGAGAATCTTATTCTGAAAAGTCGAATGACGTAAGTAAATCCCTTTAGGGCTTTAGTAGTTATACAAGAATTTATACAAGCAAAAACCAATCGTTTCTTCTCTTTTCTGTAAAGAGAATCTCTGTGTAACTGTCACAGATAATTAGTATAGCCAAAAAGCTTGACATGAAATCGGAAATATGTTCTTTAACTCTTACGAAAAAATACTCAAAATCTAAATTAAGAAAACAATGTGACTGAAGTAACAGAACAATAAATAGAAACAAACTGCATTATCAATATCTAAAAAAATAATGAACTAAAAGATTAAATAAAAAATAATTAATTTACAATTTTTATACTTTAGCTAAAAAAACCACACAAATATGTTTAAGTACAACATGAAAGGAAAAAATACCGCTTTAGGGCTTTTAACAGAAAAACAGAAGTCTGGGTTTGGCATTGCAAGATAACGCAAGGAAGGCCCTATGAACTGATTTCATCTACAGAAATAAATAACATGATGAAAATACAAACCTTTTTGTATATTGTTAGAGTTATTTCGCCATCAACATCATCTTTGAAAATGTTGGTAAAGGCTTTGGCAGCTGGAGTGCTTCCATGATGACGTGTTAGCAAGAGAAAGTCATTAAATAGGAATGCTCGGAGCTCTTTGTTGCTTTTGTGCTGCGAAATATGGATAGCATGAAGTACTGTGACAAAATGACATGGTAACAAAGAATTTGTTCTTGCAAAGACTTGAATATCTATCTGGTCGTATTGGAAAACGAAGTTATATCAAGTCTATTTAAAATCTCATATATTCACTTTTGACATTTTAAATGAGTATATATTCAATTAAAAATTTAGTATTTATATATAAGATTCACATTACATTTTTCTAATATTAGCCTGACATCTAACTGACCTACAATCCCGAAAAAAATAGTTGAGATAGCTGAGACTCTGTATCAAAAGTTGTTTTTTTTTCTTAAAACTAACACCTTCCTTTTGTAGTTCAATGTTGAATGCAAGTTAAAAAAATACTACACCTTCCCCGGCACAAACTATAGAACTACTAATCCAACATTGATTCAGGGAGATTCGAATTTACAGGGGCAACGTCAATTTAAAAAGGAAAAAATTCAATTTGTCTCAACAATTATGGCAAATAAATATGTGTGGCCAAGATAACTTGGATAAGAGTACCGAAACGGTTTATGATGAAAACACGCAATCGAAATTAACTAAAGAATTCAAACAAAACATCTCAAAGCAGAATTGGTAGGAAGAAGATTTGGCGTTTGAGACAATTTTACCTTGTATAGAGTTGCGTGGTGAAGGTACTTCCGCTGCCCTAGGCAATTCGTCTGCGAGTTGAACACTAATTTCTGATAGAAAATGTTTCCAAATTAAATTTATGTAAGGAAGACGAACAGTCAATAGAATATAGCTGGCTAAACAGCCTCAGTGAAATATAGGCCAGCATCCAGATAGATTAAAAAATGCCTCTTTTAAATAAATCTTTTAGGTCCATTATCTTACTTATAGATCTATTTATCAGATAGCTGTGATTAATCTATAGAAAAATGTCAAAAAATCAAGTTGCCTGCAAGCTGTAGAGCGTAGAGTATTGTTGGGAATCAAAGTCGTGAATTTCTCTTACCTCTCCAAGACCTTCTAAGGTTACATGACTTTGCAACCACTCTAACCTGCTAGAACTTTCAACCATTCTAATGTTTTCATTGATCTGGGGAGAAGGAGAAATCAAAGTTTTATCATAGATATGTCGAAAAGCTTCAGATTGTGACTTAACTCTAGATGAAAAAACAAATTATCATCAATTCTAATTATTAGTGTAAATAATAACGAAATGTAACGGGAATTTTTGTCGGCAGGAATAAATTAATGATAGCTTTATTCGTCATTATTTACAAACCTTTTTTCGTCATTGCCAAAAAGTACAGGAGCATAATATGTTTTAACAACCAGAGGCCAGGAAATTTCAACAACAGACACATTCAAATAAAAATAAACTCCACGCAAAAGCGAGATATTACTGTCGGAAAATTTCTTTCCAAATGTTACCTTTTAAAAATAATTCAAAATATTGGATCTTTTACAATGCCACTGATTCTTTTTCCACGGTTTTAGTAAGACTAGAAAAATTAGTTTTGAGTAGCCTTGAAAGTTAGCTTGGCGGCATTTCTCGTTACAGGTTTGAGAAGCATCGGGCTCCCTGCTTCAGTCACACCAACACTCGAATAGTGATGGGTCAGTTTCCTTGTTATCAAGTGATGCCTTTATAAAAATCTAATTGTTCAACTTTTTAGCCAGGTCAAATAATTTAAAAGAAAATCATGAAAAATATCTATAAATGTGCAAAATCAGTTTAATGTGTTAAAAATTTTGTGAGATTTGGCCACATTAGCACAGCCTCTTTTCCCATCAAACCTGTGTAATTTGGTCTCTGTTCAAACTTACAAACCAGGCCAAAATAACATTAATCCGCCAGCAAACATCAAATCTTTTATTGGCTATACCTTACTTAATTTCCACTCTTAGGAGGATTCAAAGTGCTATTTCAAATAACCTATAGAAAATGATTATAATAACTGAAATTTTAACACATTAAAAACCTGTGAGCAGAGCTCTTGAATCTGTTCCAAAGCTTGTTCCAAATTTGGTCGATCGTGGTGGTCTTCCGGAGTGTATTTGATAATCTGCAGCAATAAAAACAACGCTTCAATAAACATTAAAAGCAAGTAAATGCCAAAGAGAAATCTTGGAAACACCATACTTCACTATTAGCACTAATTGTGTAAATTGTACTTATTACAGTAGCTTTGTAAAAGTGTAAACCATGCTAGATTCAGGACGAAATCGAACTCGCTATTAATGGTAAAAGGTCTATTAGACTAATACTTTGATTTGGTAATACATTGTTTTTAAACCATACCTGTTTAATGATCAGAGGGTATTTTGTTATTCTTTGTAACGGCTTTAACAAGTAGCTACTGAGTGGCAGGTTTTGTCGCAGTCTGCTGTTTCCAGCGCATTTCTACGCGAGAAGAAAAGTATGCTAGATCAGTGTTAAGTACTTTATAGACAAATGTAACGAGAGAGAATTAAAATGAGAAAACCAAATCTTTGATCAGCACAGAGGCTTTATTATACGAAATTAGATCGCAACTCAAAAATAATGTGAACAAAAAGAGCAAATTCAACACATGCATTAAAACACATATTGTAATAACACAAAGAATTGTCAAACGTCTTTTACAAAGAATTGTTAAAGCTTCGTTGTCTTTCACAATAACAAGTACAATCAACTAATCAGTCAATCGATCACTGCCATCATTCCGATCACTCCAATCATAAACCACAATCAATCATTCAATAATTATGGTAAATCCATACACCCAGAAGAAGTACGTCAAACAGATTGATACAACTATGTTTATGGCAATAGAGTAATCAAGCAAACTTTGATAGGAATTTTCATGTCGTTTACTTATGTTTCTAGAACTGAACCAAAAATTTTTGTTAAGTAACGTCAAATAACATCTAATCTATACTAGTATCTGTTTTGTAGCAAATTCTATTCTCCATTATGATCCTTCCTTGATGTTTGCCGTTAACTGCACACCTGATCAAGACTATCTAGTATACTATAAAACATACGTCACTATTGCTATTTCATAAAGATAAACATATTGTACCTTCTCGAATTGCTTAAATTCTGCATCATTTTCTACTTTTCTTTGTAATAATTTGCATGCCTTGATTTGACAACTGCAGAATCGAATGTATGGCGTCATTCTTGGGATCTTCGGAAAAAGAAGTAAAAAGTCGATTATCATCCAGGAAACAAATAAAACTAAACTATTTTGCAGGTTTGATATTTCCTTATACTGATTAGACTTACTCCATGAGCCTCTGTTTCGCTACTGCCGCACTTGACGGACGCTACAACAGACATGTGACTCAATATATTATAAGTTGTGGGGTCTGTCAAGTGAGGCAGTAGCGAAACAGAGGCTCATTGAGTAAGTCTATATACTGACATGCCAAACAACAAGCTGGAGAAAATCGTTGTCAGTAAATTGCATGACTAATGCTTAACTTGTTGGGCCTTTCGATGACTACAAGACCTAGAAGATGGGGAGGAGGAGGTGTAAAAACTGGTTTAAATCCAAACTGACTTAGGCTACAGTTACACTATACCGGATTGCTATCGGAGCGGAGCAGAGCGGAGTAACTTTTATTCCGGAGTGTTATTTAGGGTAGCAGTTACACTACGACGCTCCGCTCGCTCATAAGCCTGTATTCCTTTGCATTTCTGGTACACAAAATTCACCAGATAAAATTTTTTGATGATATTTTCGAATCTATGTGCTGTTGCGAATTCGTTTTCAATAGCTATGCATAAAATAACGAAAACAACCATTAAATTGAGAGATAAATGATGAGGTTCGTAGGACGGATAGCGAGATTATGTTCCTATCTGATGTGTTAAAGTATGTTTTTCGCCCAAGGGCCACTTCATTAAAATTTGGGAAGAGATGAAATCCAAATACAAAAATGTTTTGATGATTTCGATTTTGCATTATCCAACAGCAACAAAATCTCAGAAAGCGCCATTGTTCACTATCGATCGAATTGCGTCAAGCAGAAAACAATAAGAAAATCCTTTGTTTCAAAGTGGAGCATATCGGATTCGTGCGATTACACTACAACGCTCCGCTACGGAGTGACTCCGGAGTGATTTCCGTATCACCTCCAGAGCGGAGTGATTTTCACTCCGCTAATCAGAGCGTTGTGTATCGGATTGGTGTGGCGTAGTGTAACTCAAACCCCTATCCGATATTTAAGTTACTCCGCTCCGATAGCAATCCGGTATAGTGTAACTGGCACCTTAAAGTGCAAGACAACAAATATGGTAACTTGAAAATTACAATAGCTATAGCAAGAACATTTCATTTTTATTCATGGACATTGGGAAAGATTCTTAGGTTCGATTCGATTTGGTTGAATTAAATTTAAATTCCACTGCAAGATAACAATATAACTATAAAAAAAAATTTAAAAAAAATATAGCTATATGGATGAGACATTAAGAAATCAATTAAAGAACACAAAGACAGCATTGAAATTGTTAAAACTACAAATCGAAGTAGAGTTCTTTAGGAGGAGCCTCAAAAGCTGGTTAAAAAATGAGAATGAGGCCTTCTGCAGTTCAGGCGATCAAGTGTCTCATTGAATCACATTGTTCAAGGGTTCCAATAACAAATTGGTCTGAGGCTCATCGACTTTTTAAATGCTTTATAAATAAAAAATTGAAAGATGTAGTTCTCATAATCATGCGATTCGTCCCACAATCATTGTTCATAAAAACAATATTCTGCACTGAAGGTACAAAGTAGGCCCACATTGCTTGCCTCATTCTTAAATAAATTGCCTACCTGCTCAACAAGAACATCACCGATTGCTTCAACTTTGTTGTTCACTGACATTGTTTTTCTAACCAGCAACGCTCTGCGAAATGAAGACAGATTTTCTTCAGGATGCAAGCTTAAAACGGCAAATAATCTTGACGAAGAACTAAAAGTCAAACGACAAATATCTAAATTCCACAAATGAAATCGAAAATCCAAAAATTTATACGTTGTTGAGTCGAAACAAATCTTTTATTCTGAAAAGCTGACTGGAAAATAAGTCAATGATAAAAACAGAGAAGGAAACCTACTTTAGCAGTTTTGTATTGCACATGATAATTTCTCTCCAGTTAACGAAAACGGTGTTTAGTTCCTGTTCTGTAAGAACACCAGCTTCAGCCATGGGGTTGTAAAATATCTAAAGTCGATAAAATTAATGAACTTAGAATCTGATTTTCATACGATAATACAGTTAGCAAATAAATTTAGTACCAGAATGAAAATGTAATAGTTTGATTGTTAAAATTTAATTTGATTTTCATACGGATTGGAATCATTTTACGGATGAGTAAATGGGTAAAAACATGACCCAGCTTATAAGTAACGAGCGTAAATGGCAAATGCCACTCCCATTTAAATGCAGTAATGGTTTGAATAAATAAGCTTTTTCACAATTTCTTTTGCTTTCTTTAAATCTGGGTAATTTTTTAAATAGAATTTAGGATCAATACTAACGAACAAATGATAAAAAATTTCATGATGACAAAAGAAATTGCATTGTAAACTAAGATCTGTATTTTATAAGAATGTTCTTAAGAAAATACTGGAGAACCCAGAGATCTTAAAAGTAGAAGGATTTTGGTGAAAAACGTCATAATAGGGGAACAGCCTGGATCAAGTAGCTGAACCAAGGACCGTCTGGGATTGAAGTGGTTTAAGTTTAAGAAGACTTAGGATTGGCTGCCCACATTCCTGAAAATTTCTTGGAAAATATTGTAAACCTGACTCAATATATCTGAAAGAAAAATAAAATTACCTCGAGTGTAAGGCTAAGATCATCCATAAAAATTTGCTCAGTGTTAATCAGTTCGTGGATATAATTCTGCGTAAATGAAAAAAACAGTTTGAGAAGGTTCAATAAAATCTTTTCTCCAAAAGATTTTGATTAGGCGTTCTTATCATGTCAGATTTATAGCAATAAGCTTGTTGATCTCTTCAAATGATCCAAACACAGTATCGGTTAAAAGAGCGGTACAGTACCCAGTTCATAGCTAATATCTTCACAAAATAAAGGGGAATGAAACCAGTTATGAAAAAAAGACACTCGACATTCGGGGCTAGTAAACATTTGACAAGTTCAAATTACGCGCAAATTAAAAGTTGAAAAATGATTGAATTATGACAAAGCTGTAAAGACACTTAACATATTCGATAGGATTTTGAAGTTATATAGTGCTAGTGGTATTTATAATATATAAATATTGCAAAAGAATGTATACAGGAACATGTATCACAGACGTCACATTGCAAAATTAATTGGCAAACTTAAAAACTTTTAAAAGTAAATATATAAAAATAAATAAAGAATTACCTGTCTTTGTCGTTCGCTTTTGCTCATGGATTTCAGCACAACGCTATCAAAGGAGCCTTCCCCTGTGAATGAACAAATACTTACGTTAATGTCTTTTCCATAAACTGATCGTTATTTCCCTACTAGATTCGGTTTCACGCATAGGGCCGAGTCTCTAACCCGTATGATTTTGCACTTCTCGTTGAGGAATTTTACCCCTTCAAAACCTAGCACCCTGGTTTCATACCCATCCCACCAAATCTTTGTAGTTTTCCGGATATATACATGCATATGCTTTCTCGATGCGATATACCCGTGATGAATTAAGTGTGAAACTCGAAGTAGTATCTTAGAACAGTTCTAAAAACTAAAGCCTGTAGTGCTAGGTCTATATGGCATTAGTCAAATTGCAACTGACAGGTTAAGAGTAGCTCTCTTTAAGTGATAGATAAAGGTTTAATCTTCATATTCCAAACATTTATTTCCAGCGTAAAATCATTGCAGCATATATTTGTACGGAAAGATTCATGATTATAACTTCAGAACAATTCAGCCGAAGATCTAAGCTATAAGATTAAAGTACTTTAGTGAAGTCCTTTCTCTTTGAAAAACGGAATGTCATATTGTGCCTTGAAGAAATCTCATGACTTGAACTGTGACTCACCCAAGTTTATAAAGGCAATGCGGTTATCAGATGCATGTTGCATTTATGGTTCTGAGAAGTGGGGGAGGGGGGGGTTGGAAGGGTCCTAGAAGCCTCTTCTATGAATCCTTGGTCAAAATTCAAGGAGCTTAGGCAATCCTGGTGATAAATGAAATAATAATCGTACACCTTGTATCTTTGATCAGCACTAGGTATTCCGGCCATCACACTAGCCATAATTAAAATGCATAAGTATCATTCTTCAAGCAAATAGCGCGTCTCTAGACCTGTGATTTTCTATCATTCACCGCAAGCTCCGGGATATCTTTTAACAGAGATTCGAAAACGGATAATTTCGAAAAACTTGCCTTTACAAAAACATTACGGTGAACTTGGCCTAGATTAAAGGTTGCTGCAACAAAGTGCACTTGGATCTTGGCTGTCCTTACATTCAGCAGCAGCTATTCTGAGCGAAATTTGGGTGAAACGCCCATTCACTATATGAAAATGTTGCATAGAACTTTTTTTTGTCAATTCTTTAAGAAAGCTGGCGCTATTTTGGGGCAGTGCCTAAACCACAGTCACTTCAATTAGTCTAAGAGCATGCGGAATAGCGATCTAAAGTCGGTGGGCCGGCTCAGTAGTTCAAGGACATGCACTTTTTCGACTCCTTGACGATAAACTCCATCCTTTTGAATACTAATGGTTTTAAATCTTAAAAAAAGATGTTTAAGTAATATTTCAATCTTTTAATGTACCTTTGTAATTTTGTAAACGTGTATTAAGTAATATTTTTTTCTGATCTAATTTTGTAACTTTGTAACTGGAGGGCCCCTTAAAAATCAGAAATGCTGAATGGCAACACTCCTTAAATATTATAAATCAAATCAAATCAAATCAGTTCAATGTAAAATCACACGATTCGCCGGGGATTGGTTTTAAACCGCGGTGCTTAAAGGGCCTCTCCAGCCAAAAAAATTTTTTTATCTCACAAACTGTAAAAAGTATCGAAAAACAAATAACGAATTCGTGATCAGCAGGTTCAACTCCTTTAGATTAGCCAATAAAATGAAAGTGCAAAATTTGGCTGGAGAGGCCCTTTAACAAACTCTTTATAATAATATGCAACGAATGCAAAAATAACAAAGGTTTGAACTATCTTTCTATGTCTTTAAACATTGATGGCAAAGCTTATTGAATAAGTAACATTGATGAATAATTAAGTCAAGAATTTGGGTGCAAGATTCTTTGCACTTACCCCGGAAGTATTTCATCAGAGTTGAAATCCCCGATTCTTAGAAATTATAATTATGGTAAGGGATTAGGTAGATTTTAGCTAACGTTAATCACTTGTGATGACATGCCCATTCCGCGCGTGGTCAATCTTAGGAGTTGCTTAAACAAAAAAATACGATTTTTGGTGTCAAAAACATTTTTTTTAAAACCAATTCATTTAAATATTACAATCACACACGTCTTACTTAATTGCACGATACCAAATACAACGATTCACAAATCTGTTGATGCATATTTAGGATCTTTGAGATTTAAGAAGATTCAGCGCGGAATGGTGCCATATCAACACAAGATTAATCCTCAACAACCTAGATTAATCTGGAACCTAGAATAATCACAGGGTGCCAAAGAGTGAAGTTTATCATGTGTTTATTTCTAGCCTTACGATAGGGATGAAATGGTGTAAACTTACTTCCCAGTGAATTGCTTGAAAATTTTAACATTGTCGTTGAAAATTCAAAGACAAGCGTGATCCCAAATATACCCCAACAGAAATCGAGGCAAACTAACAAAACCAAGTCAATGACGTGTAAGCAACAGTAGAAATGATAACAAGACATATTCTTCTTGGGGAAACCAAGAACTCAAAAGAGCATTGTGAATTCTTCACCAAGAAATTTCAATTCCAAGTATCAGAGAATTCGACAGGATTTCAATTACTAGGGTTATCAGTTAACTATGTAGAATCTAGTTTATATAGACTATGCAGGGCTGCATCCATTTTGTATGAGTTCACAACTGTTTGCATTTTAACTATTGCCTAAAGCGTCAACCTTCACGATAACATCAAACAGTTTAACAATTTCGTCATGATAACAATAAAGAAATCATAATAATAAATACCAAGGGGATTAATATCTAAAATAGGAACATATATGATATAACAAGGTTATAAAATATAGAGGAATTCGAAACAATTGTCAAATTTACTATTCACTATTTGAAATTATTTAATGATAAATGCATTTTATCAAAAATATTGATTCATCAATTTGAAAAGCTAAGTGTGATATTTTAGAAAAAGCACCAACGCAAAAGCATGATTTGGCAAACAGTTTTCCTAAACCTGACGCTAATGTTTCCGTAAATGTTTCCGGTGCAAAGCCTATAGAGTTGCAAAATTGAAAACACACTGAAAAGCCACATCAGCGGTGCTTGATTAAGTAGAAGTGGCTTAAGAAGCTAAATGACTGTGATTGTGTTCTCTAGAACGTAATCTCATTGTCCACGACACGTCGATACGGTTGGAATATCGTCAGAGTACAGCCTGCTTTTGTCACTTCAGGCCAAAGTTGGTGAGCACATGCGACTAGATAGGGCGATTCTTGCTTAAGCCAACAGATCAGAACCTTAACCTGCGTATGACATTGACACCTACATAGTTGTTGCCCGATAAGAAGGCAAATTCTAGGCATAATATGTCACAAACACTGTCATATAAATTCGGTCCACTTGTTGCATGTCTATTCTGTTTTTGTATGTCATTTATAACTGGAATTGATGATCTCAGTCCTTTACATGAAACAGTGAGAGACACGTAGGGACAAAGCGATAAGATTGGCTCTCCACAGGCGAGTTTTTAAAAAATGGAAAAAATGAGATTGCTTTTGAAATAGAAGCATGGCCTTTAATAATCTGTGAAGCAAAAACCACTCGTGTAGCAAATGTCTGTTCTGATTAATTTTCTCGCACCAGCTTGATGTAGATTTTATTACCTCGATGAATTTATTGATTAGAGTTTAAAAAAAGTTGTCGGGATTGGAAACATATGTATCTAATGAATAACTGTTGCATTTCACTTACAATGGTCAGTGCTGTCCGGGAGATCACTTAGCAACTGAACATAGTTATACGGGAACATTCCTACTTGTCCATTCAATTCGCCTTTCCACCAATCACTTTCCTTTGATATGACATTGATGACACTTCCTTTGTAAAACGTTAATTCATCTTCATTTTGAGCAGTGTAAGAGAAAAGTGCCAAAACTTGATCTGGAAGAGATATCACAATATGTAAACAAGCAACCAAATTTCACAAGCATCTTTTCCAAAAAACAATTGTACAATATTACAGGTAGCACAACACTACTAGTAGTTATAGAAGCTTCACCTACCCGCGGGGTTCTCGCGTCTTTGCGGTACTGCGTACAGATCATCATCAGCATCATTGACAACAGCTTGCTCTGACGACTTCGTGGACTCCGTTGACTTGGCCAACAGCTTAACGTGTGACGCTGGAAACCAACCGACTTGGCGCTGCTTACCCCTAGCCTGAAAAACAACATTATCTGAAATTAAAGTACAGATAAAATGATAACCTTGGCAAAATACTAAGAATAGTGTCTTGTCTAAAGAGATGCAGGTTTAGAAAATCACGCTAGAGATTTCATATATCGATGTCTTTTTACATGATTTAAAAAGGAGTAGGGTCACAACAAATTCCTTTTGATCTAAACATCCTCGGTGATAGCCAAGGAGCACGGAAGCCTGCTATTAGTAAAAAGGGTTTCAGATTGTTAGAATATATCTCACTGTCTAGTCATCGCACATATACGACAGTTATATCCCTGTCCAGCTCAAATTCACGACTTACCAAGGCCCAAGCGAAATGACACCAGCTCAAATTCACAGCTTACCAGGGCCCAAGCGAAATGACACGCAATTGAAAAATAAATCCGACGAAAGTTGCAGATACACCTTCCAGTTTCTTAAACCCTTTGACTTGCCGTGAAAGGGCCAATACATTGCAGCTAGAAACCACTTATCATGGGCGTGGCGTCTGACCTGTAGTCATACATGGCTGGTTCAGCCCAAAACAATTGTTTACGAATATCTCCTACATAAATAACTAGGATAACTTAAGATCAATAAACGGGAACCTTCCAGTAACATCTTAACTACCACCAAGCAAATCGTCCCCAAATACCATAAGAATACCTTTGCAAAACTAACAGTGACTTTCCTGCCACAGACAGTATCATTGGCCTCTTCTCAAATGGACGTTTCATTTTAACAAATTAGAGCAAAGACCTTCTTCAACCACAAGACCTTGTTTTCGACAGTTTCCAACAATCTCTCGCCCAATTACAATTTTCTAGGCAAATCAGCTTAACTTTAAATCCATTTATCCGCTAAGCCAAATAAAAACAGATGTCTTTAGCAATATGACTGTGAGATACCATCAATGAAACATTCATCTTTAACTAAAATACTGGCTATAAATACAGATTAATAATATAAGTATGAATTATTAAGATCACTAGCGTTGGAGATACACGAGACGACGATCTTGGAGAATAGCAAAGACATAAAATTCAACTTCCATAAAACGGTGCTGCGAGGATTTGGTAAAATTTTCTTCTTTGCAAGTTATGCCATTTAAAACTTTTGTTTCCCATACTTCCAGCAAAGAAAAGGAAATTGAAATGTAGGAATCTATTGAGCATCTCTAATGTCTACTTCTGTGCGATACAAAACCAAAACGCAGCAGAACTTGATTAATAGCATTTTGATAGCATTATTTTAGCAATTGAACCTGTAGCTTTTGGCATGTTCCCAAACACGTAGAATAAATACCGCAATACGCCTGAAAAGTTAGGTATGCAACTCGTTTCGACCTCTGAGCGCGTGAATAGTGATCTAAGAAGAAATTCTGAGGCAAACACAAACCTGGAGTTCTCCTTGCCACCACCCGCCCTGGTCTTTCTTCAAAACGTGTATCAACTGGCCAGGACTCAACGAGATTTCGCGAGCATCTGAGGCTGTGAATTGCGAAATAACAGTTGCCACCTCTGGCTTCTTTGTAGTCTAAAGAATCCAAGAAAATTTCATTAAAGACAGGGTCGTTAAAAGACGTATTTATATCTGATCAATCAGCCAATCAAAAGTCACAATTAACGAATTATTTTGTCTATATAAGGTTGTGAGAAACTGCAGCAGACTTTCACCTTCTCATTATATATTACTATCAATAACTTTCTGGGGAAAACAAATATTTCACGAAAAATAATCCCAAGGAAAAATTTTTTTGAGACACTTAAAGAAGGGAATTGTTAAACCTCATTCCAATAGCCTGAAAAATAATGCCTGTTATCTCTCAAAAAGCTGCAATACTATTATAAATATTTCCAAAAGCACCTGGCATTTACCAAAATTTCCCATGATTCTAAGCGTTTTGTGTAAGCTGATATATGAGCTGTCTTCTCAAAGAACATAAGTCTGGGAGTGAGATTAGTTTATTTGTCTACCAGTGTAAATTTCGTCCAACATATTCGTCAAAAGTAACCAGTGTGATTAGATGGTGTCTCGAGATGTACTAAGACTTTAAGAGTTTAAGAGTATGCTGTCGGTCGCGAAAATTACGATAGCACGGAAAGTGTTCCATGGAGGGGGATTATTTCTTAGAAATAGTGTAGCATTTGTGAGTGTCTGTTGCAGCTGGTAATAGCAGAGACAGTGTTAAGAAAAACTAGCACCAGGGCACTTGAAGCTTAGTCAAAAAGCAGCCAGTTTATACGTCAGATTCTAGAAAATTACTATGGATTTGTAATAGGGATGTTAATATTAAGAAAGTTTCAATATTCTTCTGTTTCACAGAAATAGCCTCCGGAGTGAAGAAATAATACCAATAAGGGTATGGTCATTTCTGAGATATGATGGTTCATTAAAGGTACCACACATGTCTCTATTGGATTTTACAGTAGAAATTATATGCAAGAAAGCATCTACAAGATCAAAATCTTCTCCTGTCTCTGGCTCTAAAACTTTCTCCTCAAGCCAAAGGATACGAAAAACCCGGTCGATGTAGTAAATTAAAAATGAGAAATTATCTTTAATGCTTGTCTTCAAGTTCCTAAATAGGAATATATTTAGGTGAGTCTTGTTCCATTAAAATTGGTTGGTATAAACTTGGTCTACCTGCCAAACATTAGGAGATAAAAGTCCACTGACTATCGACAATTTAGTAATTGCGTGAAAAAACTGCGGACTTAAGAAGTTAAAGCGCTTTTAAACAAATCGATAGGGTTAAAGTAAAAACCAGTGAACTGAGAAAGATGTTGTTAACAGTGAATAATTCACGTTTATAATTTATGTGGAATATTTGGACATTTATTAACAACAAAAAGTTTTATGATAAGCTAACATTTGGTAGTGTATCATAAGAAGAAACCTACCTG
The DNA here is from genome assembly GCF_013076305.1 of Rhopilema esculentum. Next base: position 6,983,116 of record NW_027019328.1, read on the forward strand.
GAACCTCCAAATACTACGTTTGGGAAAGAACTGCTGAAACATCTACACAAACAAACTAATGCAAATGGGTTCGTTTACATGCTTCCAGGCAAGCACCGTGCCAATGTAGCTTAAACAGTACACAACAAACAGCCCGCTCAAGTCTGACACAGCCTTGAACAATTTTCATAACAATGATAAAACTGTGTTATGAAATCCCCAGCAAACAATGGACAGGTGATCACAAGGCAAATCTTATTGGCTAGATCTAAACAGTATTCTAGGGGCAAGCTGCAAGCCGGATCAAACATATGTTCTTCAAAATAACGAAAGAAGAACGGCACGTGACGGGAGCTCCGATATCATTTCAAACAAGTTTACTGAAATCGGTCACATATGTTTCCCATTAAAATACAATGTCAACAAAGAAAAAAATTAATATCCAAGGATCTTTGGGCGAATATCATTAATAGCAAAAATAAGCTACCTAACAAAAGCAGACACAATGAATTTAATCAAGAAATGAGACATCCTGGGTCAACCGGACAATGTTCTTCAAAGACCAATAAACAGCAAAGACTGTTGTATGCTTGGGAAATTTTTCGTAACAGGTTCAGGTTTCAATAAAATGCCATGCATGTAGTCATTCTGACGACTCCATAGATCTTCCAATATGTAATATGGCGTCAAAGCTGAGCTGTAGATCTTTATTTTACACTAAGGGTTATTTAGCGACCCAAACCATGGGTGTTTCGATTGATTTTCACATTACCTATTCACAATCCAGCACTGTAAGTGTCAGAAGGGAGGGTATGTGCAAGCGATAAACGAAACAAATCGTTCAATAGCTCAATTATTCAATTCCCACAAATACTTGTAGCTTCAAATCTAAATTTGAGTTAAGTGCACCCTGACAAATGTTGAATATTCTTTCCATACACCTACTAGTTCCAATAACATTGTGCACCGGGCACAGAAGGGTAAAAAACGATTGCGTACATAGCACAGAAGGGTTTAATCTAACTTTAGAAAACCCTTTTTGGAGCCTGTCACGTCGTGGCTTCTCACTAGAAGAATCAATGGAATATCTCTAGAAATTTAAATATTCTAGCTCTATATAAACGAGTATTAATTTTTACCTCAAGTTGTTCTTTCATTTTCACATAATTAGCTGGAAAGAATCCACATTCTCCTTTGAGATATCCCTCCCACCAATCACCTTCTTTCTTTGTGATTTTGATGACGTCACCCTCGCTGAATGAGAGGTCGCCCGCTGGCCCAGCATAATCGAATAACGCTGAGCATTCTACGATGAAGATCATGATTCAAATTAAACAGTGTTTTTCAAGAAAAGGTATCATAAGGTATCGTTTAATAACTGAAAAACGGAAGTAAGACACGATACAGTTTAAAGAAAATATTGTATGAGAACTATCTATCCACAAAAATATACAATTTCAGCCATCATGCCTGAAAGAGGATTGGAGCATTGGAATGTTTGTTCGAAATATTCCAGTAGAAACCATTGTATTTGCAGGTAGCAGTCTAGAGGGCCTAACGGAGTCATTGCGGTTCTAACATCCACTTTATTGCGAGCAACGTCAACTTTTTATCACAAACAATTTGAAGCTTAGGAACAAAAGATTTTTCGGAAAAACTGGAAAGCAGAGCAAAACGTGATTAAAAAAGTGATGGACAAACTTAATAAAAAAATCTAAATGATGGAAAAATCAAAATATGATAACGCAGTATTTCCTAATAGATTTTGAAAGCTCCTTGATACTTTGACAAGCGCAAGTTAGATGACGTGGATGTGAGAGCAAAGCGACAACGCTTAAAAACGTTGTCTACAAACGTAGTATCGTGGTAAAGGGTACTTAGCCTCCCAGTGAGATATTCTTTTGGCTAGCAATACCACAAGCATTGTAAACATTTAACTTATTAAAAATCAATACAAAATTTCCACGCTGTACTGACCATAAGTGGCAATATTTTAAGTAAAATACTTTCCAGGTTCGTGAATCGACTTTCCGCATAATCCCCTGCGATGACTACATATAACATTTCACAAAGGAAAAGAAATTGCGCGGTTTGATTATGCGAAAGCTAATAATACGTGACAGACCAAATTTAATCATCAAGTGATAAATGTATTTGAAATGATGTACGGGAGATAAAAAGTTTCAAAAGCAAGCGTAGGGCAGAGACTTTTATGGAATGGGGAAGCTGTTCTTTAGAGCACAAGGAAAATAATGAGGATCATTTTAATAGATATGGTTTCAATTGCCCTTCGATTTAAAGTAAACATTCTTAATAATCTTTTCGACGAGTTTAACTGTATGGATTAAAAAAAACAGGATGAGAGGGGGAGTTATATGAACCTTTCAGAGTTCTTTTATGCATATGACACTTTGCATAAATTTTAGGACAGCCCCCCCCCCCATGCACCCCTTCAAGTTAAGCCACTGACCGATCAGTACCAAAAAACTCAAGACACCACAAGTTTTCGGTCTTAATCTGCAAGCCAAATTTCATCACAACCTGAGAAATATTTTGTTTTATGATTGTGATAAATTCACATGGAATGACCCTAAAATATCTAAGATAATGGTTTAAAGGTTGTATGCAGACAAACAGAGAACGAAATATTGAACAAGAAGAGCGAAGCAGAAATTTCTGAAAAGCATAAGAAATAAATTGCAAATACAGATTGACTGAAATTGCTGCAAATGAAATGAAACTGCACTTTAAAATCTCAATAGAATCTATAATTAATGCTTAATAATTCAAGGAGACACAAGTAATTAAGGGAAATTGCATTTTTCAGCTGATATCGGATTTTTGTCTGTCTCACGTGGAAAATAATTTAATTTCTTCAAATTAACTAAATAACCGGTGATCTTCTCTTAGAACTGGAAGCCGATACCAATGAAATTTACGTATGAGAGTCGCCCTATGGAAATAATTTGTACCTCCAACATAGCTCTGCTCCCCGCCTGAATGCTCAGTTGCGACTGATGACGTCGATGAGGCGACGCTACTCGTATCACATGCATCGTCAAGACCAACCAATCTGCAAAGCAAGCAATAATGATAAGATCATTTTGTTGATAAATTATCATTATTTTCTAAGTCTTGACAAAAGATTATGATAATAATAATCATAATCAAAATAAATTACTTGCAACTTTCTGAATTAAATATGCGATTGACACTGTTATTTCCATATTGACAAAAGCGAGAGACAATGAAATTTGAAAAATTATAGATTCCATAGATAAATCGAAAGACAAGATAGGACAGTTCGATTTAATGCGAATAGCAAGCTTAAAATTTAGGATTTACAGGGGGCATTGAAACTTCACTCAATTGATAATAATTCAATTCAATTCAATCCAATCCAGTTCAATCCAATTCAACTTAATTCAATCCACTTCAATTTAACCTTCTCATGCCATGCAGCCTTAAAATACATTATATGCGACCCAGGAAAACAACGGCTTATCAAGCCTGAGCATCTTCAAATAAAATTCTAATACAAAAAAATGAAAAGCTAACAAACAGTACTGTCAAGCTTAAATCAGTGTAACAAAGTTATGAATAGAGGATAAACTTAAATGATATAAAATTGATATAAAATTCAGATTCTAATTATAAAGCATAGATGACATGATCGTAGCAGATCAACATATAAGACGGTGTTGTCATAAATCACACGGTGTTAAAATTCTTGTTGTTGTGCAATTTTTAATAATGGATTGAGGCTAATATTGTGAATCAGAAAGAGAAATATTATCAATCAATGGAGCTATGCTATTATAACTGTCTTTTCATTATCTTTTTCAGTGTCGCTGTTAAAGTTGTGTAGCTAGCAAGACTAGTAAGGCATCTCGGCAGATTTTTACACAGACGAGCACCCCGGTTTAGTTGACTGATAATGAATAAGTTGATGGTTATTAATATTATCATTGATTATAAAGATTGAAGATAATCATGATTGATAATCATGATTGATAATCATGATTGATAATCATGATTGATTAAGAAGTTGATGATTATCAATGTTAACATTGGTTATAATGATAGATAATCACGATTGATAATCATGATTAATCAAGAAGCTGGTGATTATCAATACTATCATTGATTATAAAGATTGAAGATAATCATGATTGATAATCATGATTGATTAAGAAGTTGATGATTATCAATGTTAACATTGGTTATAATGATAGATAATCACGATTGATAATCATGATTAATCAAGAAGCTGGTGATTATCAATACTATCATTGATTATAAAGATTGAAGATAATCATGATTGATAATCATGATTGATTAAGAAGTTGATGATTATCAATGTTAACATTGGTTATAATGATAGATAATCACGATTGATAATCATGATTAATCAAGAAGCTAGTGATTATCAATACTATCATTGATTATAAAGATTGAAGATAATCATGATTGATAATCATGATTCATGATCATGATTGATCAAGAAGCTGATGATGATGACCATGAAATTAGATTAATAATACCAAGAAACAATGTTAAGCGTTGACATGTGATAAATAATACTTACGATGGACTTTTAACATTTCCAATGATCTTCACGTATGACTTTGGAAACCATCCTCGCTAGTGCAGAAAATATCACTAGGTGAGATTGCAAGCATACGCAATACAATAACGGTACAGGCATACTAAACCTTTGAGAAAAAAGTCGATGTACTTGCATTTCACAAGTTTATTTAGTCTAAAGCCCTAGGTGTTCAATTTAAAGCAACAAATTCCTGAGATATATAGCTAAAATATCGGCTAGTGGGGACAGGAAACTCTGTCAAATAGTGTACAAAAGGAAAGAATGCAAACTTTCAGAAAGGGCGAGTTTCAAATAAATAATGGCTACTCTAAACACTTCACTGACAGTCTTATCTCTATATTTTTATCACTCAACACCACGTATGGAATAGCTGAATTCCATTGCAGTCCCTTGAAAAGTATATTCTAAACGAATTCACTGCAAAATTGCGATGTTTCTGGTAATATAAATACCCTCCAGCACATCTACAGTATCCTTTATGGCAAGTTTAAAAAAGGCAGAATAAATATGAAAGCTTTGCGAGTCCCATAAAAGCGACAAGATAGTGCATGTCGAAAAGAAAGCAGCATGGAATATCTTCGTTATCAGCCATTTTAAACTGATGATTTATACAAAACTTTCGCAAGGTACTGAATAATTCAACTTGCTTCTACCTTGCCATTGCAGTCTCCAAACCACCATATATCTTGCTGCTCTTGAACAATAATGTGGTCATTCTTATTAAAAGTCAAATGGTCATCCTTTTTGCCTCGATATGGGTACAGTGCAACAGCCTGCAGTCCTTCTGGTACTCTGACACTAGTCTCAGTCGTTGACGGTCCCTGTAATAAGCATAACACAATGAACACGCGACATTCTCAAGACCCAAGACAGCAAACCTTTTTATTGGAAACAGAAAAAGGTGTACATTGCCTGCAACTTACTTAAATAAGGCTTTCATCGTAGCACAGGACCTTTACAATAAAATTATTTTCCACTGTTTGTTAGCTTTTTCTTGGTTTAGCTGCCTTCCGAGGCAAGCAAGGCCTAAACCGATAATGCTGTCATTGTTATTCACTGCTTAATATTTTCAAGTACTTAGTTTATAAAATTCCCGAATTCTCAATTACCGTCCCGTTAGTAATGAGGAACCTAAGGGAGAAGTATTAGTTTCATATCAGTCACTGGCTTGCTGTAGAGCAGAAAGAAACGCAGTGTGGTCGTTTTTACTAGGAGTCTTCGAAAGCATTTCCCAATTGATATTTTAAATTTCTGGATGTTTGATAAAGTATCTGCAATGCATTCAGACAAAAAATCATGAATAAATTTCATGATGAGCTTGCATTAGTTGAACAGTTCCAGACAAACTCATGATGATTTGCAAACACTGCACTAGATTTTGTTTCCAAAGAGATTTACTGAGATACATTGTACAAACATTTTTTATGGAATGCAGATGCTGGGTTGCATTGCTGGATTAATGTATCTTTACCTTCTACTGGTTCATACTTTATTCTTGTGCATCTGGCTTATGTGAAAAGGATTCCCAAAACAGGGTGCATTGAAGAAACCATACTAAAAACTGGTACATTATGGAATTATATGAAAAGGATACCCAAAACTGTAGAGAAATATTGAAATCAGACCCAAAACCGGGGTTCGCACATACCCGTCCTTTTCTTTAGGCACCTCCACCCCCGGGAAGCATTTGAAAGCAAAAAGATGTAAGGCATCAGAAACACTTGAAGAGGTGAACATAATAGCTAACTAAATAGGAGAAATCCGTACATCGATAGTGGAAGGAGGCATGACATTCTCGTAGCACTCCCTTTTCTCCAGTGAGCCAGCAATGCTTTTGACAGAACCCTGAGTAACACTGCCCTGCTGACTAGAAGACCCATCTGTCCCATCAGAGCTTCCAAAAGATGATGTTCGATCGTGCAGCGAATCTGCAAAAGAACCTGCTCTTGCCTTCGTGTCTAGTGACTTTGCACCAGGAAAGGGAATTGGAGAGGACCTCTGATTTGGTCTTGGTATTGCCAAACCTTTAGGTAGCAGTGCAGTCTTCTTTGAGGGTAGCTCCGTTGCCTGACCACCCTCCTGTGTCTCTAATACCAAAGAACTGCGGTTGGTATTGTTGTTTTCCGTTTGTTGTGGGGCCGGCTTGACATCAGCTGTTGAGGATGTCTTGACAGCTTCAACCGCAGTATTCATTACTTTGGCACTTTTATCTAGATCAACATAGTCAGAAAATGCACCCCTGGCTGTCTTTTCGACATAGTTAACTGGAAAAAGTCCAGTACTGCCTCCGCTTGTACCTCGTAGCCATCCAGGTGGAGGTGAGTCGTCACTTTCATCAACCTGCAGTATTTGATCAAATTAAGCAAACAATTCAGTGGATGATATCTAAACGATTCCTAAATACGTTTAAATCCGTTTGCTATGGTAAAGACCTTCAAGGTGATTTCAGTTTTAAACACTATTATCTAGGTCCATGGCAATGACATAATCTTAAATTAGGTCCCCATGGTAAGAGTAGTACCTTCCCAAGTTGCACTAGTGATTTGTCTGACGTAAGGTTCAGGCAAAGCTTTGAGGCTGGTAAATCACACATCATTGTAAGCGTGGTCATTTAAAGAACCTACACCAGGCAATACGTCTTAAGCATAGAGCATCATTAACTATGTGAGAAGAGTATGAAAATAATAAGATACGCTACATAAAATCGTTCGGTTGTACACGTTTATGGCTCTGTCGGTATGGCATAGTGCAGTCAGCAAAGATTACTATACGCTTCAAAAACCAAAACAAAACGTGCTAAACTCTGTTGTTTCATATGTGAGTGACGAAAACTTGAGGATAATTTTGAAGTCTCCACTTATATGCAGGTCAGTATTTAACAAATAAATCACCTCGATTATATCGCCGTCGAGGATGGAAAGCTCATCGGGATGCCGTGCCTCAAACGGGAAAATAGCCTTGAATTTTGTCAGTCTTTTGGCTGCCACAGGTTCTGCTGGGAAAATGAGTTAAATACAATTATAGGCTGAGCCAAATACGATGGCTAATTCAAGTAAACACAGAAACAGGCGCAAAGCAGAGGAAAATTTGATTATAGTTTCATGGCACTTTGCTTATTCCATGGAAATAGTAAGCTTGTTAGACTACAAACCAAAGATAATTAAGTCTTTCACAGCAGCGATTTCACATAATTACTTTTAATGAAAGAGGCAACAGTAGAAACGACCATGCTACACAACCTAAATCCCAAACTAAAAGCCATAGCTACGCGCTTGTGAGAAGTGTTAACAAAAACAACTTTAAAGCGAATTTGATGAAGCGGTGTCTTATTCTTAGTATTCCAACATGAAGGGTTGAAAGCACGTTCCCTTTCCTGTTAAATTCTAAATTGTTTGGCACGATTGCAAATGTTTTCTGCACTTGAAAAGTAAAGCTATGTTTAGAGCGAAACAAATGAAATTCTACGGTATCTCCAATCATTGGTAACCATAACTCAAGCAAAAATGTAGGTGATGTCAACTAACCTTCACTGACGGATGTAGTTTGTGACGGCTGAGGTTGGCTAGGCGCTTCGGCTTGGCTAGGCTGTTCTTGCTGTTGATCCTGTTGCTAAAGAACGGCAGAATCACATCAAAATGGGACAGTATACATTACCAAACGACCGAAGAAGCTATTTATAAAGCTACTTAAAAAGTTTCAGTACAATCATAATCATCATTGAATTCAATTTACTTTTTCTCATTTTTCAAAATTAATTCTTGCTATTGCCTTTGTATACACGCATCCGAAATAGGCTGCATCGCATTTCTTCAAATATATACTACTCAGATGACGAATTGGTCAAAAGCTGTATGACATCGTATATTATATACATACTACCCACATCGCACATTATATACAGAAGACATTTTTCACCTTTTTTATTCTCTTTAATTTCTGCATCTCTTCAACTTTTTTTCTAACTTCATCTTTCTCTCTTTGCTTCCTTTCCTCTTCTCCTTTCTGTTGCCTTTCTAATTCCAATCTCCTTTGCTCCTCTTCCCACGTCTTCTTCTCTTCCAGTTCCTTTCGTTTCTCTTCCTCTTTCCTTTCAGTCTCCTTTACTAGTCTCTCTTCTTCGCGCCTTCTTAACTCTTCCTCCCAACGCTTTCGTTCTGCTTCTCCTTTTATTTTTTCCTGCTCCCTTCGCCTTTGTAATGCTTCTTCCTTCTTTTTTCTTTCTATTTCTAACTGTTTCCTCGCTTCCATCATTTTCATTTTTTCTTGCTCTTCTTGAAGCCGCTTCTGTTCCTCTTCCTGCCGTTTCCGCTCTTCTTCTTGCCGTTTACGTTCTTCCTCCTGCCGCGTCCTATCTTCCACTGACGAAACCTCTCTTTCGCCACTTCTAATCTTCACCTCCTTGTTAGTATTCAGATTACCCGTTGCTTCCTTCAGCTGCTTCATAAGATCATTCTCAGGTGCATGGCGGCCAAAATCGAGTTCTGCTAAAGCATCCCAGTTGCCAAAACTCTTTTCTTCATTTTTCCTCGCTTCAACTGCCGGTGCTTTGATCTTATCACCCGAAGCCGCGACAGGCCTTGTCTTTGGTCGTGGTGGTGCAACTGGCTTACTACTTTTCTTCGGCGGGGGAATCGGCAACACAGTATCTAATGCAAATAGATAAATTTAAAAAATTGACAGATTTCAATCAATTTCATTATCATTTTGACGTCATCTATTCTTTATAACTCAACTGCTCTTCGTTGAATGGGTTATGCTACGGGATATTACACGTGATAAAATCTTTGATTGAAAGACAGAGCGGTGAATTGGAAACCCATTTAAAACCAAGTTGTCACATTTTTCTATGTTTTATCACCTAAACTAAAGATGTGGCCATTTTTGAGTCTTATTATATTTCGTACATCAAAGGATGATCAAAAAAGAAGTACGAAAACTGGAAACTTTGTGCTCCTCCACCAAAAACTAGACAATATCATTTGAGGAGAAAAAATTTGCTCAATCGAAGAAAGCGTAAAGAAGATAAAAACACATCTAATTAATATAATTTTACGATTAGAGCACTGAAACAATGGAGATAGAAATTTCAGCTTTCTGATTAATGTTTTTAAAGTAGCAGATTTTTCTACGCGTACCGAGTATACTTTGTAAAAAAGACAAATGTGCATGGAGGTTCTTTAACTTTTTTTAATTACATACCTACTGCCGGTGTTGACTTAACAGATGACGCCGTAAAGAGATCCTGGGTTGTTTGATGAGCGCCTGAGGCATTCTTGTGATTGGATTTAATATCGTGCTGCTTTTGGACGGCTTCAGCAGTCAATTGTTTTGCTCTCTCCATCTGAGCGTGCTTTTCAGAAGATTGTGCACTTTGAATTCGCCGCATCGATTCTTCCTGTCGTTGTTGCTCCAGCTTCATTGCTGTAAAAGGTGAGTTACAACTAAATATGTGCACCTGTGCGCCCAAATCAGGGTGGCTCACAATTTGATAGGCAATAGTAACAAGTTACATTTAAATATGTGCACCTGTGCGCCCAAATCAGGGTGGCTCATAATTTTATGGGCCATAGTAGCAAGCTACAATTAATTGTGTGCATCTGTGCGCCCAAATCAGGGTGGCTCATAATTTGATAGGCCATAGTAGTAAGTTACAACTAAATGTGTGCATCTGTGCGCCCAAATCAGGGTGGCTCATGAATTCATAGGCCATAGTAGCAAGTTACAACTAAATGTGTGCATCTGTGCGCCCAAATCAGGGTGGCTCATAATTTTATGGGCCATAGTAGCAAGCTGCAATTAATTGTGTGCATCTGTGCGCCCAAATCAGGGTGGCTCATAATTTGATAGGCCATAGTAGTAAGTTACAACTCAATGTGTGCATCTGTGCGCCCAAATCAGGGTGGCTCATAATTTTATAGGCCATAGTAGTAAGTTACAACTCAATGTGTGCATCTGTGCGCCCAAATCAGGGTGGCTCATGAATTCATAGGCCATAGTAGCAAGTTACAACTAAATGTGTGCATCTGTGCGCCCAAATCAGGGTGGCTCATAATTTTATAGGCCAAAGTAGCAAGTTGCAACTAATTATGTGCATCTGTGCGCCAAAATCATTTGGCCCAGGAATTAGTGAAAATCTGAAATGGTGGGTTTCAAAATCCTTCTTTTTGTCCCAGATAGCAGGAAATTTGCCGTCAAAACTCAATCATTCAAGACAGTCAGGGGCACAGCAGTAATGCACTTGCAGATTCACGATACCTGGAATTTCCAGAGGATTATACATTACTCTGCCTCGAAACTTGGAACAAAGTTAAAAGACATTTCCCCTTTTTAACACCTCACCTATTGTTTCTTGCTTCAGCCAAATAAAAAAATTAACAAACCTTGTTGTTCCTTCTCTTTTTGCTTTCTTCTATCTTCCTCTCTCTGTTTATTAATCATTTCTTCTCTCCTTCGCTTCGCCTCAGTTTCCTTCCTCAGTCGTTCTTCATCTTCCTTCTTTCTTCTGTTCATCAAATCCAATCTTCTTGTTTCGTCCTCCAAACTTTGCTTGGCAACTTGGTATTCTCGTTTTTTCTGCTCTTCAAGCTGTTTGTATCGCTTATTTTCATCCATTTTGATTTGCAAAGCAGCTTTTACTGTCTAAAAATCAAACAACTTGCAGATTTGTAACTAATTTAAGACGTTTCATGAGGAACATTTTGAAACCAAACCAAAAAGTTAAAAATCTAAAGCTATTAACAAAAATAAAAACTCCTACATCTATTCGCTGTATAATTAAGTTCTTGTAAAAACAAAAAACAAATATTCTTACCGGTATCTGCCTTGTGGTAAAATCGTTTTCCTTCAACGAACTGTCGGTCTCGCTTTCTATGGCTTGCAACTGCGTTTTTAAGCGTGGAATGTTTGATCTCGTTTGCAGTATGCTGGCTCTTACACCACCAAGAGCTTCACCTGAGAATTTAATAGAAAAGATATTGTATATTGGATTATCGTCAAAATCTTTCCAATTGATTGAATGTATACTATTCAGTTTAATAGTAGTCCATAAAGGTTATTGGTAAACTCATATTTGCATGAAATTCAATGTAACAGCGAATGCGACCTCTCTACAAAAAGTATATATATATATATAATAATTCACAATGTAAACGTTGGTTTTGCCTAAAAATCTTCCTTTTGACACGGTAACACTGTTGTTGTTTCCAAAAAAACCGATAACCTAACGAAATTTTCATTTCAGCCTACTGAAATATGTCTTATGAATTTTACAACCTCAGGGTGTCAAATATCTATTCCTGCAAACCATGTTCCCTTCTGTAGATGCTTCTCAATTGATGAGATGCACAATCGGTATAAAACATTGACCAACATATGGTAATGAAGATACACTTACTCGTAGTAGTAGAGTCCAGCTTATTTGTTTCGACATCTACGCGTTCTCGTTCTGTCTTCAATTGTGCTACAAGCATTCTCATTTTCTGTAATTTCAAAACGAAATGTTACCGACTGACAATATTTAGGACTATAACAAACATGTGTCTCAAGTCTCTGTCTTTGTGCTCAAGACAAAAATATTGCAGCAAATAAGGGGACATCTATTCTACTGAAGTTCTTTATTCGCAATCATGTTCAAAACTTCAAATACGCTAAATAAATTGTGCGCCATCCACTTTACTTTTCCTGTAACCAGCTAGAAAAATCTGACATACCAATATTTGTATCGATCATTTTGCAGAGGTTGCAAAAAATGTTTTTATCATAAAAGCCGTGGCGAAAGATATTAAATAAAGAGCATGAAATCTGCATAAAAAAGCTACCTGAGCATCATTTTGAATTTGTGTGATGTGCGAAAGAATGAAATTTCTCGATTTGTTCATATCAGCAATTGATGCGATCAGCTCTTTTTTAACTGCTACCTTGCCTTGCAGGGAGGCGCTCAGCGCATCACGCTGTGCAGTCTACGGTGATAAAACCCGATGGAAACATTATTTAATTGTTAATAAACAGTATGATCAGATTAATAAAGTGGCAGAATAAGCAGCAAAATGTGCCTAGGTAAAATGGAGTTTGTACTTTAATATGATTTTCATTTCAGTCGGTAGTGCTCGATTCTCTCAATACCATGATCATTTGCACAGCTTGGTACGCTTCAAGATAACAGATTGGTCATAGCAAACCTAGTTCTAGAGACACCTCCGATTGGTTTACTGTTACTCTAGAAAACATATCGATCCCCAGTATATTTTCGTACATAGTAGATAGCCTATACCTAAACTCAGTAGATAGAAATACCTCGACAATAAGTTCTCCTTTTAGCTTCTCAAGCCTTAGTTTAAGGCCTTTGACGATATCCTCTTCCAGACCTTTTTGGTTAAGCAACTCATCCTTTCGTCGCTGTTCCCATTCTCGTTGACGCTGCCTTTCAGCTTCCAACTGAGCGGCCTATTACAGTATACGTATTCACCATTAAAAGAAGCATTTGACACAACATAATACGGATATAAAAAGGTTAGAATTTACACTGCTTGAAATTAGCTGCTCGGAAACAAACTAAGTACATACATACATACATAGAAACATGGAAACATTTCTTTCTGCCACATTGGATATCAAACAAGAAAGGCAATCTAGCTAGCTTAGCAAATCATAAAGCTTTGGTTTCAATTGGATTCGCACTTCCTACTGCAACGATAACTAGAGTTTTTGGGTGAATACCATAGGATTCCATGAATCAAAATTTTGTTTTTAAGGGGAAAGAGCTCCAAGCAGTGTTCAATCGGTGGCACCAAAAAGAGCCATGAATCACATTCCTAGTTTTTTAGGACTTGCCCTTGTTGTTAGAAATAACTAGATATAGATCGCTTCAAGGTTTTAAGGTGGTTTCAACCTTGTACTTAGAGACTCGCCTCTGACGTAATCAACATAAAGCACCTCTATGCAGTCAATGCGATTACAGATTTACGCGATCTAATGAACAACAATCCATTGAAACTCTTAACAGCCAAGTACGAAATGTGAAAGGTATATCATAATTACTGCTTGAACAGCTTAAGTACTCACGTGTCTTTCTTCTATCAATTTTCGTCGCTGTTTTTCTTGCTCCCTTTCCATTTCTTCTCGATGCCGTTTTTCGTTCTCGATTTGCTGTAGCCTTCTTGCTTCCGCTTCCTCTCTAGAAACATCACATTTTTAGATAATTTTTGCTTCTTCGATTACACTCTTCAGGCATGTTACAGTGAGTATCGTAAAGAATAAACTACTTTTTTAAGGGTTCAGACTGTTCTTGGGTCTTATCTAGGAAGCGCATATAGGAGTTGTAAGGCAGAGGTTCTCACGTTGGGCTTTTATCAAAAGGTGAACTTCAATCATGAATGGTTGGTGATACTAGGAAAAAGTGGTAGGTACTCCGGGACAATAGATAATTCAAGGGACAATGGCTTCGAGACTAAAAATCTAAGGCGAAAATAGATTACAGTTTCTAGGTTCTTAAATTCTGAGGCTCTTCTTTGAAGAAAATTACTTTTTTCAGACCAGGCGAAAATACAAAAGGTTCAATACAAAACGGGATAAAAACAAACCTTGTTTTGCGCTTTCTCTCTTCTTCCTCCCTTTCTTTTCTTTCTCTATCTTCCTACGGATAGTTACATCAAATATAAGAAAATAAAATGCAGTTAAAGCAATTGTCATTAGATGAGCGCAATTCAAAAACTCGTCCCTTAGCCAGAAAATCAAACCAAAATCCAAAACCTACTCAAAGGCTTTAAAACTATTCCAGATCTAAAGATTTCCAGCCTTACTTTTTCTTTCTGTATCTTCTCTTGCAATTCCCTTCGTCTTCTTTCTAACTCCATTCTTCCTTTTTCGTAGTTTTGCTTCCTTCTATCCTCAAATGTAACTGATGATTCAAAAACGCAACAATAAAACATAAATTTAGACATAAGAAAGAAAGAGGAAGACTTTGAAAAGATTCTGTTTTCAATGATGAATTCTTATTTTTGGCAAATACAAAGATGAGCATGCTCTCATTGTTGAAAATATAGTAGGGTTTGTTTCCCGTTGCCATCATATTTAAAAATTAGCCTTCTTTTACGGGGACGAAACAGGGGAAGCAAAATTCGGAAGGAGGGATTTATTCAAATGTTTTAATATTTTTTTTCAGAATCTGTATCACCTTCAAACTTTTATCTTCTACAGACAACAAACAGCTGGCACCAAAGAAATGGCACCGAAGAAGAAACAGAAGAAGAGAAGTAGCTTACCTGGGTCCATTTTCCCAAGACTTGATACACTTTCAGACCTTGGTCTACCAGTTTCAGTTCCTACTTCTGGTACTAAAGGCTCAGCCTCGTTGAATCTCTTGGTCGAGGGGATCAATGCATTGGGCAAAGTTACTGGTACAGGCTGGCCGGATTTTGCAAGATCAATAAGATGCATTGCGATTAGAAATTCATCTAGATCCAGATTACCATCTTTATTGATATCAGATAAATCCCTGTAAATACAAATAACGGTGGCTTTAGGATTCTACCAATCGGAAAAGACCAATAACAAGAATCAGTTTTGGAATCGGTTAGCGTTTCTTTCTAGCAAACAGATTTATGTTGCATTATTTTAACAAATACTTCGAGAGGCTCATGAAGATACTGTAATTGGAAAAAGAGGAACAAATTCACTAGAAATGAATGGAAAGGAAAGACACTGTCAACTGAAGCCTTTCTACAAAAACGTTGTACAGAAACAACATTTTAACATATCGTTCAAATAAACTACTATCATTATTCTTCGTTAATCTATAATTTCTTTAGGACAAAATAGTCGATAAACTGCCTTGCTGTTTCTACAAAACATTTAAGCTTGTTGTTTCCACGACTTTTCCACGAATTATAATCCATTTTACAGGATAAAAAGCATAAACAAGCTGATATCAAACTTACCATATTTTTGCAAGTTTATCTGGAGCGATGCTTGACTGTATCAGTAGCTGCCTGGCTTGCTCGCCTACAAAAAGGAGCAGTCATATTTTTACAAAAACATAAACAAGAAAGTACATAACGGCAAAAAAAGCATCAAAAAATTTATTGCAGAACTCCTATTCTTGAGCAACTTTAAAACAATGTCTTTAAAATGTTGTGACAATTCACTAAAAAAATTTCTAAGAGCGTTGAAGAAAATTTGATGATTTAGAAACATTGACCTAATGTTCATTTATGGATAATACCAAAATTTATTAACAAAAGTGACAAAACTATCAACTACCGTTGAATTACATCACTGAAGATGACTGAATCTGCTCGAAACTGACAAAATTGAAGTTAACTGAAGATGACTGAATCTGGTAAAGTTGATTTTACTAAATGTGTCAAGATTTAAGTGCGGTAAGATTTGGTGCCACGGTAGCCGAGTGGTTAAGGTGCTCGACTGCCATGCCAGCACTCTGGGTTCAATCCTGGCTCGCAGACAGCCCTCAGTTCACTCAGCTGAAAATGAGTACCTAGTTGAAACATACTAGGGAGGTAAAAGCGGCGTGGAAAGGAACTGGCCACCCTACTACACAATGCCGTGGCCCAGGATGCTGCGCCCCTAACAGTGCATTCCCCAACATTCGATATCGAATACGGGACCAAAAAGAATCTGAAACAAAAAATTAGATGGCTGCAAAAATAAAAACAAACAACTGTCTCAATTTTTCAAAATTACCTCTTAAGAATCCATTCTTTTCGTGGTCACCTGCCTTAAACATCTGTGTATATTTTAGTCTATTTGTTGGTGGAATAGATCCAGCTGTCAAAGATTTTTCTGTGACATCATTAGAACTGTTACTACTTCCTCCAAAAGTGGATCCAAACTGTGAACCTCCACTAGATGAGAAATTGCTTAACTGGCCACTTCCATGTACTGGACCCATGCTTGATGCACGGCTTAATTGCGCTTTTTGTTGAGCAGAGGAATCTGGTTTTGGTTGGTTCCAGCTTGATATTAGACCAAGGGAATCTAGTGGTGAAAGCCCTGTTTGGCCAGTATTTTGCTGCATATTTGACTGGGTGAGATGCAAATTTCGTGGAAAGGTATTGCTTCCAGTTATGCCTGTATGAAAGCCTGAGGCATTACCTAGAGGAGCAAATGCTGAATGGCCACTGCCAAACCCTGACTGAATATTTGAAGCACCAAAAGATGATTGCATGCCCATCATTCCAGTATGAGAGTTGCTGGCACTTGACATACCACTGACAGATGCAGACATACCTGAACTTGTCATGCCTGAGCTAGACATGCCCATCTGCATTGGCATCAGTAGTCCCCCCGACTGCAATCCCATTGACATACCAACAGAACCATTGCTTGCAGGTCCAACCATTTTGGTTCCAGGAGTATTCCCAGAGGATCCAAACACAGATTGATTTTCCACTGATGATGATTTCAAACTGTAAGGCAAAACTTTTGGTATTTCTATTCCTCTGCATTTTGCCTGAATCAAATGCACAGCAATTGTAAACTCTTGGAGTGTCATTTTACCATCATTGTCCATGTCTGAAAGTTGCCTTCAAAACAAAAAAATTAAATTTTGTGTTTTCTAGAATTTGATACGTGCTCAGTTTTAATACCTGGTTAACTGTTTCAAGGAAATGGGGTTGTATGTCTCTCATAAATTGTAACAGGAGAATTTAGAAATAATCTTCAGGGTAGTAAATAAATGCCAGTACAAGGTAAAAATCTGGTGTATCACTATTCAAATCTTTTAACCTTTCACAGCTAAGCTGAATTAGTTGAAATCAACTGGAAACCCAATAAAGAAAATAATATGGTTCACCAGAAGGCACAAAGACTGCATGCAAAACTGTATATTGCAACATTTATCCCGAGGATAGCTCTGCTAAGATTATCACTGACTGGCGTTTTGGAAATCAAAATATTGAAAGTTTCTAGATCTTTAACCTATGGCTTTATATTAACAGTGTTGTTCATAATTCTCTGAAGAATGTCAGACAAAAAGCTTGCTTACTCAAATGTTTGCTTTTTTCAAAGCTATTTTCAAGTCTTGTACATCCAAAAAAGTGTTGTTTATCTTCAACCCTAAATGTCATTGCAGATTTTAATCCCCAAATCTGGGTCTCTGGCAATAAACAGCAAAGTTGTATAGAAAGCAAGAACCATCCTTCATGAATAAACCTGCACTTTGAAGCAACAACCTTTATGAGCAAAGCAACTGTCAGGTAGCAGCCATACTTATATTAGTTGACTGTCTAATCAGTCTTTTGTTTGGCTTTGTGGCTTGGGATTGTTTTTCCTACAGGTCATTTGATCGGGCAGGGGATGCATTGACCATTTGTTTGGTCTTTTCTGGGGCTTTGGTGACTATGCTCAGGGCTTGAAAAAAGATTTTTCTTCCTGGCAGCAAAATAAAAAATTCAAGGTTTCCTGCGAAGCTTCGACAAAGTTTTCAGCCACTGAAAGTCATAATTTAAGTTGCTTGATTTGTTTAAACATTTGTCCTAAAAATAAACTGTCATACTTTTTTTTACTAAACTTTTACACACTAGAAAAGAAATATTTGTTGGTCCTCAATTTTTGATTGTAGCTATTCAAACAGCAATCATTTTGTTTATACTTTATAAGATGATCAAGGAGAAGGTGACAGAGCAAAATACTCATAGTTTGTTTTCAAGGTTAAAGTTAGTAGATCTGAAAATCTGTAATAACTTTGATTTAATTTCATATCAGTACTAGCTAACTAGACACTATTGAGGTATTGGTGTATCCTACCCCCTGCCCTGGGTTTCATGTTTGTTGCTCAAATTCATCATCAAAGCTAGTAGTTCATACAACATTTAAGAATACTATTTTATTTTCCAATGGTTAAAATTAATGTTTTAAATCAAGGGTGGTGCTAGAGGCAAAGATGTAAGCCCAAAACGCTTACATTCTATTTAAGCTAGCGATTAAAAATTTATGCGAATGCCAGTAGAAAGTATGAATGATAATGAACACATCGACACAGGTTTTGGGGCATGTTTATCTTCAATAAGATCGATGTAACAAGATTGGCTGTCTTTAAGTGTTTCTATTTATCGAGGAAAGGCTTATGTACAAAGAGAAGTGAATGCCTGAATTGTTATAAATTTGGCATAACAGATGCTGACAATACCTGATGATTGTATTTTGAAAGCTAAACTTCGTTTTTTGTTAGTAATGCAGAACAAAAATTATATAGTATGTATCTATATCACAAGAAAACAGTGTTCAGTAGAAAGAGAGTAACATAAATTTAATGTTCATATTAAAATCAAGCAATGGAGATTTCACGCTTAAAATTTCCTGGCAAACAGCAACAATTTCCTGCAATGAATTTGTACTCAAGCCCTGACATTTTCAAGCCCTGACTATGCTATACAAACCCCCTTTCTTGTGTAAGGCCATTGCTATATAAACCCCCTCTCTTTTCCTTCCTATCTATATAGAATTTTTGCAATATTTACTATATGTTAATTGTAATGGCCACAGGGTTGTTATGTATTTCTATGCTCCCTGCTAAACTCGTTGTGTAATTAATTGTTTGCTCCTTAAAATTATTTATAAGAACCAAATAATAAAAATTATAAGAATTAAAAAAGCATTCAATTGGAAAATTGAGGCTAGTTTATTCTTTATCATCATCATCATCAAAAATAGAAGACTATGCAAGGATTCTTAGTTTTGATAAAACCAACACAAAAGAAATGAAATTCTTACCATACATGGCCAAGTGTGGGAGTAGGAAGATTTGAAAGCATAAAATACTTCTTAGCTTGGTCACCTTTGAGAAGAATTAAGATAAAAAATTAAAATCAAATATTACCATAAACCTAAATGTATATATGACATAAATATATATGACAAACTTTTCCCTCCATTTTCCTGCGAACATGGGAAGATTTTAGACGTTAGAACTTTGATGATCTTCTAAAACTGTCATGATGAGCAGCTTGTTTCTGAAGCATAAGCAAACCACAATTTTTTATTGAATATTTCAACTTACCACACAATTCGTTTCAATACAATCTGACATTAGACTTAGCCCAACTTTATAAATAAAGAAAAACATATACAATAGAAAACATTCAAAAGGATACAGGAACTTCAAAGATTCAAGCATATGGTTTCCATCCGATTAGTTGTTATTCCACAGATTGCATTATAACATTTACCTGACAATTTTCCATTGTTTGGTTTCAAGCTATTGAATATACTTTCAGTTTTTGATTTCTCTTCTGGAGATATTACCCACATTGCTGCAAAAAAGAAGTTGAATGTGTTTAAATCTACTTGTTTGCTATATACTAGAAATATTTTGCTGAAAAATTTAAACAATATTTTGGTGGTACAAAACTTGTAAATGGCTTTGAAAAAAGCAAACATTTAGTAAACTAAAGCTTTTCGTCTGACACTCATCAGAGTTTAAAACGTCAGAACATAGATCAAAAACTTTTTTCCAAACAGAACATAAAACGTCAGAACATAAAACGAGTTTTCGATCTATGTTCTGACGTTTTAAACTCTGAAGAGTGTCAGACAAAAAGCTTTAGTTTACTAAATGTTTGCTTTTTTCAAAGCCATTTGAAAAATTTAACTACATTTATGGACATAAAAAACTTTTGCAAACAAAATATACAAAATAAAGAAAACCCTTAATGTCTTAAGGAGCATATAAAGCCATGTTCATATTATCTTATACTCCAAAATCACTTCCAGTCAACAATAAAGCAGCAAAATTAGGGCCTATGTTTGTAAACTAAAACTTGGAGATTGAAGGTAAATGTAAATGCCAAAGAGCTAATATTGTTTGACAAGCCAGTTGACCTAGTAGCTTTTGAGACCTCCAATTGCATAGAAAAAATAGTGCTGCCTCTACATGCTTTTCTCTTGCAAAGGTGCTACTGAGATTGGGATGTGAAAAGAAAATATATTATAGATTTAATTTTCATTTTTTGTTTGCTGTAATACTATGTTATATAATTGTATTGAGATAATGCAAAAAATGGTATGCAATCATTAATCAATCATATGTTTCTGGTTTCCATTTACTCCTCATACATTAAATTATGTCAAATAGCCATTAATGCCAAAACAAGTCTAGGCCCATAAAAAGCAAGAAACGAAAAAGGTAAACAAATCCTATCATTGAGAATTACCATAGAAATCTCAAAATAGCATAAAAGGTGACATAATGCATCAAATTAATTCAAACTGACCATCCTCAGAGAAAAAGACAATGTTTAAGTATAGAGCACTTTGTATCAGGGATGCCAGAGCAACCAAGGGGCAAGAGGGGCAGGCTTGAGTGAAAGGGCATTTGCAAAATAATTTCCAGCTACTAACAACCCTTTTGTGACTGTCATTTCATTTCAATCTTCTGCAAATATCTTGAAAATCGGCTAACTTTTGGCCTAATAAATTTCTTTATAAGTTTTGAGAAATGTTGTCATGAACAAGGCAGCATAGTCAGAATTTTATATGAATCTCTTGATAATTACAAACGGCCGATGTCATGGGCAATTCTATGACAAGAGCACTTTTGCCCCCTTTCCCTTTCTACCAAAAGGCAACAGGGGCAGTTAACCCTCTGTGCCCCCTTCTCCAGCATCCCTGCTCTGTATATATATGCTTTTTCAGGCAATCTTGAAATGCTGCACAGCAAAAGGCTTCATTTTAGAAACAAATGCAAGAATGCATGTATATTGCAACTGTATTCATAGTAGGTACAAACCACTTCCTGGAACATTTTGGTATACAAACAAGGTTTCACTGGCGTAAGATACTTTATTCAGGCTACAACTTTTGTACAGGACATACATCATGGATGATTTTTTGCTTATGGTTTGACAAAGGTATACTTGATAATTTTGAGAAATATACGGTCTACTCCTTCACTCACTTGGTCAGCTTGTTTCAATTAATAAATAGAATCATGCAACTTTTAGCTTTATAAGAAGGACATCATTCAAACTTAACAATAAAATCTCAAAATGAATGTCAAGAAGACATTTGAAATATAACTAATAAAACTTGATTAATATCGGTGATTGAACAAGTAAAAGTAATATTTACTTAGGTGGTTTTTCACTCCTTCTGCATGATCTTTTGCGCAAAACCTTTAAAAATGGCTGTGAGAGGGTAATCACTGCTACAGAGTGATTCTAATCAGAGCATTGTGTACTGGAATGTTGCAGCACAATGTAACTCAAAGCCCTATCCAATATGGAAGTTACCCCCTCCGAAAGCATGCTGGTATAATGTAACTCACACCTATGTCACAATTTCTGTTGAATTATGTCATGTTCTTCTTTATATACATATACATATAAAAAATTGTTGCAATATTATATATCATAGTTTTGTCTTGCGAATTAAATATTTCTTGGAGTGACAGGAACTAGATTTCTCTGGTTGCATACAACACAATTTTGTCAAGGATTTTACTTCCCTATTGTGTTGCTGAAAACAATGATACCATAATACTATGTCTTGAATTTCACATTTCACAATCTTTTTGGTTTATTACTGAACGCTCTAGCCATAGCCCAAAAAATTATTTTTGGTTACCAACCATCTGATTTTTCTTCTATTCATGTGAATTCAATCACAAATTTGCTGACTCAGTTTCACTAACGTTTAACGATGACTCTAAGACCCTACTATTCATATTTGCTGTCAAAAACAGAACTGTTTAGCTGCAAGCAATTAAAGTTTTTTTTACTTTTCAAAACCTCAGTTTTTAATAATTAAAATTTAGACAAGTAGACTTGTTTCTCAAATTGAAAAACTGAAATTGAACCATTTTTTGTGACTAATTTAAAAGATGTTGAGACTGAGGTTAAAAATGTAGATGTTAAGATTTAAATATGATGGATTAGATTGAAACAAATATGAATAAAAATTCACTTATAGATAAAATTATCTCAAATATATATCAACACAACATGTAGTCACTTTTCTCAACAAATATTCGGCTTCTCACTTTCGACTACAGTGCTAATTACTTTGGTTTACAGCTTCACGCATAATAGCATTCCAGTTGCGTAACAGAATTGACATTGGAATTGGAAGTCTCTAACCTAAGTCACTCAAACAAATAAACCATAATTAACTGGAGATAGTAAATGCATATGCTAAAATCTTTTTGAACCAATTCAAATATTTACATAAAACCTTTTTGTAGTATATCTAGCTTTTAATACCAACCTCACAGTAAATGTGCTATATTTCTCTACAACTCTGCACTTTTCTTTCGGGGACGATTTTTCAACGACATTATTCACTAGCTTTGCGAATGATGATGATTCGGCTGTCGAACTGACACTCACCCAGTTTTAACTGACTTTCACTCACTGCCAGCTCCTCTTTATAACACG
This sequence comes from Rhopilema esculentum, assembly GCF_013076305.1. Next base: position 7,006,090 of record NW_027019328.1, read on the forward strand.
TGTGTCACTAACTTTTAACCGTGTATTAATCAAATTTATCAGCAACCAGGAGGGGGCAACCGTGATACCTCGCGATATGTCTTCGATATGACTAGGCCGACCCTCCTCCTTGTTAGGCCAGGAAGACCTATGGTAGTTCCGCTTTCTTATTTCTCCGTCAAAACATATGCTTACGATGGAGTATTCACAATTTTATTTCTCACAACTGAATAAAATTACTTCGAACAATCATCGCACTGATTTGATACTTTGCAGCTATCCTTTCTGCACCCTTGACAGTGAGCGGTACATCACGCCTTTCAAAGAAGTCCTTACTTGTTATCAAGCATGCGCAAAATACAAGTGCTACCAGTGGGAGATTTTACCGCGCGTTGCGTTACATACCAGCGTCGAAGTTTTGGGAAATTGTCATTTTTTTTTGTTTGAAATATACAAGTCAAATAATCACACGTGTCATAGAGGATTCACATCCAGCATTTTATCACAGAGTAACTTTTTCCTTTTTTACGATGTTTGGTTTTGCCCTACAACCCTACCATGTCATGGCTCTTCTTCTATCATGCTCTAACCTCAAAAGCCACAGTATAATTGAAAAAAATTGTTTTTCTGAAAGCTACAAGTAAATTTGCAAAAACTAAACAATCCTATCTAACAGAAGATCAAACAGGGCCACTGGTATGCTTTAGCTTCAGCTACATTATGCTATCAACAACCCACGCACAGTACATAATAAGACAGTACATAATACAAATATAGAATGATACAGTACGTTGCCTGTTTAAAAAGCTAATTACCATAAAAGCTCTGTATCCAGCTCCTCCATCTCGATCAGGCCCCTTCTCCAATAGACCTCTCTTAAATAAACATTGTTTGTCATATGCCCCCACCAAAATCGCTTATTCATATTGACTTTTCTAAATTAGCCCCCTCTCATTTTAACCCCCTTCTCTTTTTAGCCCTCCTCTAGAAGATCAACGATTCAATAGACCCCCAGGGACTTACATGGAAAAAACAAGAAAGAAGAAACAAAGAAGAAGCAAAGTAAAATGCTTGATAACTGAAATTAAGATGACAACATAATAGCTAATAATAGAAATACCTAAAGAGGAAATTGACTTTTAACAGCAAAATGCTAACGTTTGAAATTAAAAAAAAGTGAGTCACCACAGAAAAAATGATTTTCTTCAACATTTTGTTAAATAACTGTTCTCTAAACATTTTGTAATCGGAGATATTTTCCATCGCATATTCGGTTGTTTTGAAATTAAGTAGACGAATTTCGCTACTTTATCAAAAATGGCTGCAAGTAATGCTTGTCATACAGTGACCTTTCGACGAGTTTTCTTTCGTTCGGTTTCATTCATTCAACCGGTGTCAAAAAAAGTATTACACCGGTATTGAGACAGAGTATTTCTTCTTTTTTACACCACAAGTGTTATAGACGCTGTTTATGGCTTTTTGTCCACACGATTTTTAATAGGAGCCTAGGCCTAGTTCCTTGTTTTTAGACCTCTTTTTACCATATTGTAGTACCAAAGTTCCGCAGTAGCCAGTGGCGGCACCAGGGGGTGGTATGGGGGGGGTAATTACCCCCCCCCCCCACTTTTGTCGAAACATGGTCTACATATTTCGTCTAAAAACGGGTTAAAAAGCACTAGGTAGGGGTAGATCATATTTCCTAAGGAAATTTGACCTAGTACAAAGCACTGAAACGAGGCGATTAGGGCGTGGTCTCACTGGCAACGCCCTTCACCCTCCCACTCTGCAATATCTGGCGCCGCCACTGGCAGTAGCTTCTTATTTTTAACGGCACATTTAGTGCCCTGAAAGAAGCACGAATTCAAGAAAACAGATTTATTTATAATTTCACCATAAATCACGGCTAGAAAACAAGACCAAAGGCAAGAACGAAGTTTGACGTATGAATAGGTCCATGTCGACCCGAAGCAACATGCCTCCTCCAAAGAAACCTTCTGATACGAGAATTCATAATAAGGATATTGAGATGTTCCTGGGGGTTTTGTTTCGACCTGCTACATGCAAATTCATTATATAGTAGTTCCTTACCAAAGGCATGGTATTTCAATTTTCTTTTTTAAGTTCGAATTTACTGATGCTTTTCAATGTCTCAATTTACTAATGGAGTAGCAGGTTTCATGGATAATCAATTTTGAGTGTGGTCAGCCTTCATTTCTTAATCAAAGTCCGTAACATCGCTTTTGTAACTTTCAGACCAGATAATTTCGACTTCAATCTTCTTCTGTAACTCCATTACCAACAGCAACGGATGCTTAATTTTTCTTGATATCATCAGGTGCCCTGGAAGTGTAGAAGATGAACACTTGTTATCAAATGCAGGGGCGAAACTACTGGGAGGGTGTGGGGGGGGGGTGTAACACCCCCCAATCCAAAAAATAGTCGATTTCGCAGGGCAATCGAAGATTTTGCAGGGCGCCAAGAACGGAACAGGTATGTAAGGAAATGCTCCGTTATGCATTTTAGAGAACGGAACAGGTATGTAAGGAAAAGCTCCGTTATTTGCAATGCGAAAGCATTTCTTACCGAAACTCATAGCCAGTGGATGCAATGATTGATGCATATGTTCATGAGGGCAAGGTTGAGTCCATGCAAATTAATTTAAGTTGTAAATTATTTTCATGACAAGCACGGCGTCACTGGAGGGGAATAAGAGGCTGAAGGCCCTCACTTATAATTGTTTCTATTACTTTTTAACAGTGCAGGAACTAAAAAACATAATAAATCGTTAAGATACCGATTTTGTTTCATCTAATTGCTAACTTTTTCACGTATATTTTTATTATTTTTCTTTTATTTGCATTAATTCAGTAAATCACTTTCTGTATCATTGCAATGTTTTAATTTTGGATGTGTAAACATGGCCTTCTCGATGCAAGAAACTGCACATTTCTGTTCAGGAAATAAAATTCCCCCAATCAAAACAACATCTTCCTCTGTCATTCACAACTACGTGCAATCTGAAACGAAAGGTTGTCGTTTCTTTCCTTCCCCAACGTCTAATACTAGAGTTTTAGCATGACATCCCCCTCCCTATTTTTCCCAATAAACAATAATATTTTCAATAAACAATCAGTTCTTTTAGCACAATAGTATTTTGCTAAATTTTTGTCTGAAAGATGCTTTTTAGCCCTTTTACAAGGTATAATTTCAAAAATTTTCTTCACGTCGGACCCAACCATGGGGGGTCCTCCTACCTCACTAAACTTGATTCTTAATGAAACTAAATTTCGTTGCACTGTCTACATCATGTACCCTCCCCCCCCAATTAGCTGTTTATTAGCTAGTATTTTGCAAACCAACAATAAATAAAGTGAATATAAAAGAGACAATTTACGCTCAAGTAGAGAAATAGATATTTCATAGGCAATGAAGTTTCAAGTTTGTTTTTATTGCTTAGAAGTTTGTCCTTGGTAAAGACCAGTGTACACTGGTAAAGCTTTCACTAGTAACCTATAGACAAACCGTTGCCACGAGGTCTGTAGGGCACCACTCAGTTTTGCAGGGCAGAAACCCTTTTCACCCCCCCCCCCAAACCTATTGGCCAAGTTACGCCCCTGATCAAATGTTATTTTGTTTCCTTTTTCCTTTGTCGTATATTTGAAGGACATTGTTCGAATGACTTTAAAAAACTGTTGGTTACTCTGCAACTTTTCAGGCGATAAATTTTAGTTATTGGCTTTATATTTTGTCGTATAAGTGCAGTGTATCGTATACGCAAGACTGACTTGAAGAACTGAATTTTGTTCCAAATAAATTTGCAATCTGGAAGAAAGCGGAGATGATGAAAGCATCCAGCGTCTTCGTAAAAGTTGGTGTGCTTTGAGGGAAACAATGCCTACTTCTGTCAACCATGTTGTTATTATTGTAATATCCCGGCGCTTAGGCTAAGCTACAATAAAAATAATTGTTTGAAAATAAATACTTGCTTTTCCCGTTTGTTATTCTTGCTAACAATATGATAGTTTTTGTTTGGAAAAAGGCAAAAAACATATTTTCAAAGATAAATGTTTCTCTTAAACAATAACATTGTCCAGGCCCGCAGCCAAGGGGTGGCATGGGGTGGCCATGCCACCCCTGAAGCAAGAGAATTGTTTATTTGGATCTCTTATTATCCATATATTACCCATGTATTATGTTTATCGGGGCCTCTTGAGATGGTGCCTGGCGCTCAAGTAAACTTTCGCTGCTAAGCAAAACTTAAAAAAAAGACTTCCTGAAACGTCTGCCTGCAACAGGTCTGGGGATTTGCCACCCCTACTCCACAGGCCTGGCTACGGGCTTGACATTGTCATCCGGGAAGGTTACATTATTAACGAGAAATTTCGTTGTATCATGGCTTTTTGAGTACTTTATTTCACGGTGCTTCATTTTCAAAACAAGTACGTTAGTCAGAACTGCATAGTCCAGAAAAGTTGTAATGATTCAAAGAAGCAAACAGATATGTAATTTCGTTGCCTTGCCTCACTGTCGTTGACTACGTGACCGCAGTGCCGTCGGAACGAAATTCATATTTGGGGGGGGGGGGGCTGGGTGGGGCTGCCTATTGTATTCCTTCTCATTTAGTACACCGTTATAAAGGAAATATAATACAGTCAGACAATTATTGGGGGGCTCCAGCCCTCCCAGCCCCCCGGTTCCGACGGGCCTGGACCTTCACTATTGTTTTGACATGGCCACTATATCAATGATAGTAATGGAGAAATAGCCAATGAAAGATTGAGATTGCAGTTATTAAGGCTTGGTTTATAATTTTAGAACAAGGGCCAAATGAAAGTTGCTTGATGAATAGAGAGCCCAGGGTTGCCAGATGAGATTTACAGAAGAAGGCCAGACTCAAACTCAGGCCAAAATGCACACAAAAAGGCGAAATAAAAAATTGCCCAAAAATACACTATGCAAAACCAAGTATATAATTCCACGCATGAGCTTTTTAGATAACTACTAAACTCAAACAAGAAACTGTTACATAGTTGCAGGAAGCATTTTAAAAGTGTAAGGGGGGGGGCACAGGGGCACCTCTGTAAGCTGCAAGTAGGTTCTTAACCACTGTCTCTGAAAAGTTGGGGCCCTGTGCCTCTTGGCTCCTACGACTATGAATTGGGAAGCTTCAAACAAATTCCTTTGTCAATCGTTAGTTTCGGTGCTGAAACTTGACATTAGGGTATACATTGTATTATTGCTCTTTCAATGCATAACTTGTTGGTTACTTAGGGTGTAAAGTTTATACAAAACAAAGGAATGGCCTCAAAAGATCTGCTGAAAAAGGCCAAATTCAAGTAAAAAGCCAAAAACAAATTTTCCAGGCAATTTAACTCTGAAAAAGGCCAAAATTGGAAAACTTGGCATGAAAAAGGCCAATCTGGCAACCCTGAGAGAGCCTTTATTCATGTGGCCATATCCCAAGGAATCTGCAATAGATACACTGTTTTAAATAATTACAAAAAATCTTATAGTTTCAGGAACTGCGGAGGCATAAGGAGAGTGGGGGTCTAGAAAAGTGGGGGGAGGGGGGTGGGGCTAGAAAAGTTGGGTGGGGGCTAAAAGCGAATAAAAAGTGGTTTAACTGGTAGTTCATTTCCTAATATTGTGCATTATTTGCAAAATGTGGGCTTCCCCAGCGCACGACTCCGCGGGGCCTTCGTTTTCTTTCTAAAAAATAACTTTAATAACGTTAATACTTAACCACTATATTTCAAAGCTCATTTTTAAAGATTCTATGAATGCAATGCAGTGGGTCCCATGGCCTTCAAAACGACATTATGGACGACAGCTGAGACTTGAATTGCTTCAACATGCTTGCTACACAGGCAGTGTCATGGGAACCAAGACTCAGTCAAAAAAATTTCAAGGCCGATTATCCTGCATCCCTTGCCTTCAATAAACAAGTGGCATGTTCAGTGCAATAAATTGACAGGAGAAATCTAAAATAACAGTCTCTTTGTATGCTTAACTATGCTTAACTTTTAAATTTCTTTACTGCTTTATACTTCCTGTTAAAATTTGACGATACTAGAACTATTTTTCTCACAGCGCTATATTGTTGATAAGTGTGCTAAAGAAATTCAGCAAAACAAACCACAAACTGCTTTTCAAATATCAAGCGATTTAAACAGTGGAGTTGAGAATTTGCAGCAAGTGACTGTGATTTTGTTTCCAGCGAAAAAAAGTCTACAAAGTTTTATAAAAACATTTTCACCAATCGCTGAATTTTTGTCTCTTTTTATCAATTATTGTCTTTCCGTCGCGTGGCGTGGTGAGATTCAAATCAAAGTACCTAGAAACAAACAGGCTTTGCAGAAGTCCAATACCGAGACCGACGACGTTCAGATAAATCGAATTAGTCGCAAAGTCGAGCCAAGTATAGCTTAAACATGGAAAAAAGTGGTTATTATTCCATTTAAGATATAATATGTTGCTTTTTCATATAGCACTAACAAAGTAGCGCTTTAACCTCTTTATATATATGTTTATTATAGAATTTTACGATGGTAAAAAAATCCGTGCTATCGTCATTGAATGACCCTAGACGGTACATAATTCGATTTATTCTAACAACATTGTTTCCCATTGCACTTTCATTGTTTTTTTTCAGTACAAACAGCTTTTCGCTTGTTTTTACAGTACATCATCTATATTTTCTCGGTAACTTTCAAATGAAACTTATGGCAGCGACAAAAATGACAGCATTTCGGAATAACAGTTGCTAGCATAGTCGCGGACTTGGAAATTAAAAAGTCGTCTACGTACAGACAACCTATCAAATGATAACGTTTGTTTCAAGGAGTGATTGTTTTGCAAAATACTGAAACATAGATTGAGCTAGCAGGTTATACTCTCTCATTCAACCTAGCTAACCTAGGCTACGTTCACACTACTCCGTATTCGTTTCGCTCCATTTTCGTTGATGAAAAGGTTGTCCGTTCACACTAATCCGTTTTCATATGAATACGCTGTGAATACGATAGGTGTTCACACTACTCCAACAAAAACGCTATTGGTGTCCTCATTTTTGGAAAGAGGCGTTCACGAATCCTCGACAAATTAGCGTCATTATAAATAAAATTAAATAAAAGTAAATCGTGAAAAACGTTGTTGTAACAGTTACCAGTCCATTGTGAATTCTCAATTTCAAAATTTTTGAGAATTGGTGTGCTACAAAGCACGCAATTTGTTGCCGTTGTTAGCGTATTCAAATGTCTCCGTTTCTGGTGTTCACACTGAAAACGGAGCGTATTCAATACGCACCGTATTCGAAAGTATCCGTTTTCATTAGCGTTTTCAAACGACTCCGTTTTCATAGCAGAGAAGTGAGAACGCAGGGCAAGAACAGATTAGTTTGACTCCGTTTTCATTGGAAAACGGAGTAGTGTGAACGGGCCACTAGTCTCCTGAGAAACTTCAGAGAAGCATCTGTTCAGGACGCCATTGCTACCCAATAAAACGTCATCTAGAAACCTATGCTGAGCGGAAATTGTGATTGACAAAGTCCACTAAAAGTTGCTAAAAGTAGAACTTGCTTTTACTACTGCGGACTCTTGACAAGGAGAAAAGTTATAAAGGAGACTCTTATTTTATAAAGAAACTGAATATCTAGATACTGATACCAAAAGTGTGCCGAAAACACATTCCGATGTTCATTGGAACATCAGGAAAGGATAAACAGATATTAGCCGGTAAGGAATAAAATCAGACGATATCACAGCATAAAGGTGACATGTTGAATTAGTACATCATTTTATACATCATCGAGCAAAAACAACATATAAAGCAAACAAACCATAGTGACAAGGCATAGCTAGGGTGCTCTCGTGGGAATTTAAAAGCTCTTTAAAAGGGTATTGATATGGGCCCTAGTATCTTCAAGTGTTGAAAAGTTTTAGCCTCTTTAGCGCAGGAATACGGTAGATCCAACGAATAAATGCAGATAAGATTAACAGTGATATCGTTGGACTTTCTTTAGCAGTTTATCATTACTCGAAGATTATAAGGTTAGATTTCTACCTTAAGATTCGGACTTGATAAAATTAGTGTAAACTTTGAGCCAAATATTGAGTGTTACATAGGCGCGTGCCTTCCCCAAAACATGTTCCATTACACCACTATGTAGCTAATGATAAACTTCAATTACCGAGCGTAAAAATACCAAATTTCACAAGAATCTTACTACCACCATTAAGAGTAACAGACTTAAAAACAATGAGGCATGATTAAAGAACCTGACATAAACAAGGTTAGTTTTAGGATAAAGCATACCATTCGAATTCCAAGGAGGCATGGATTGCTACAAACAACTGACATTTTAATCGCTTACATTAAGAAAACTTCGACAAGGCGTGTAATTTTTTCATAATACAAGAAAACGAATTCTGTTCAAAATCATATCTACTAATTACTAAATACTTCTAAAGTTGGTTGCCAGTGACATACACTCACTTCAACACATCAGCATGGTTAGTATAAAGCAGCGCGTCACTACTGCCCAAAATACATCCCTGAGGTCTCGGCCTAGCTGCATCAATGCTTGCAGATTAGGCCTAATTGACTCCAGCCGCAATGAAAAGATCTGCATGGCAATCGTTGAATCCACTCAACAGAAACTTTTGTCAGCAAAGGCCGTGAAGTAACAAACAAGAAACACAAACCTTCTAGACACTGCTTAGCTTCAGAAGGCCTTTTTCACAGTCATCGTGATGCAAGTCGGTTGCTCTTAACAATTCTTGCTTACACTCATCCTCCTGCGAGACGCCGTGTGATACCTCGCCGCCGCCCGTACTTTCTGCATTGACGTGCTTTTGATTTACTGCAAACATCGAGCCTTCAGGGATATCCTTTTGCACCATGTTCTTTGAATCGCTATTTAATCCGTTAGCGGGTGACAGATGGGTCCTAACCTAGCCAGAAAATAGAGGCTCTTCAATACTTTCATCAAAATAATGAGCTGAATCTCTCCGAACATCGAAACAAGCCAAGGTAACCAAGGAAAAAGTAACTTCAAACGCACGTGCACATGTCTATTCCAAGCACCCTTTCTGTATACAGCAAGAACAAAGATAAGAACATGGAAGAAAAATAAGGTAGAAACAAACCTCTGTTTTGACTGCACCATATGTACAGGGATCTTCTGGGACGAAAAATTCTCTCCGCCTGATCAAACTGAAAATTACATCAGTAGGTTAGATAGCATTCAAAGACTGGACCCATTTCACGCGGGAGACTGGTTTAAGTTATCGATACTTATTGGCGAAGGAGTTATTGCTGTGGCATTGTCATAATAACAAGTGCGGAGCGTTGAGTTGAGATATGTTATGCTTCTAAATATACGCTGAGAAAATAGTTCGATATAAAAGGAAATTGTTTCACATAAGTCCCCCCGATTGAGTTAAACTGCAAACCTAAGTGTACAACAGATATTTGCAGAAACGGATTTTGTTGCTCGTTATCTTTACACAAAAACACAAAGTTTAGATTAAGAGATAACAAAAAACTTGCTTAGCAAAAAGATTCGAAATACGATATTATCAACAAGTTCCTCTGAGGACACGTATGAACTACTGGCTGGGATCTGGCTTTAGAGGGATCCTTACAAAGACAAGCATCAAAACCATAAAAAGACATTAAGAATAAGGATAATACAGTTGGCAAATAAATTTAGTACCAGAATGAAAATATAATAGTTTGATTGTTAAAAACAGGACCTTTCGAGCATGTACTCGTTATCAAAATAGTTGACTTGATAACGAGTACATGCTCGAAACGTCGTGTTTTTAACAATCAAACTATTATATTTTCATTCTGGTACTAAATTTATTTGCTAACTGTATTAACTTTATTCTGAATGAAGTACCACACGCAACGTGCATATAAAAAGATATTACCTGGGATGAACTGGCCCACAAATTATTTCAAGGCAGTTTCCTGTAACTGATCCGGCACTATAAGGATTTTCATTTGCTTCGCCCCTTTTTGCTGCCCAAGTTCCTTTTATCTGAAAAGCAATATATAATACAAATACATGAAAAACAAAAAGAAATAGCGATTCTTAGATTACAATCATTTCAGTTCGCCTTGATATCGAAGCCAAAATTTGGAAGCAAGCTTGTGAAAAAAAAGGAAAAGATCTGCTCAAAACATGGAAATTTTGACGGACTTAACTAAGAAGGTTTCCTAACATTGGATTTAGCTAATCAAAAGTCGATACTAAATAGAAACTAAACGATACTAAACGAAATTTCTAAAAATAGATTTTGGTGACGTCACACTTAAGAACTCTATTAGGCAGCAAGATGAACCAATGAACCACCCTCACATCTGAAGCACATGGGCACGTAAATAGGTACCTCATAGATACAGGCACTTTTTGCAAATTTCGTTAAATAGACAATGAAAAATTGATGGCTTACAAAGAATCTAGTTTGCTGTAAAGGAACAGTTTCCCCTCAAGCATTAAAGTAGGTGGACAACAGTCTTTCATTTTGAAATTACTTTGAAAAAGCAAAAATTTCACAATATACTAAAAGCTTTTTCATCTGACACTCTTCAGAGTATAAAACGTCAGAATAAGGGTCCGAAAGAACACAATGGAAAATATATCCAGTTGTGGGTCGAAATAGGCCAATCAGGAAAAAGGCAAGCACATGACCTGCATTGTTGTCCAATCAGTGCTGTGTGCCTATAGAAGTTACAATTTAAGTCCAAGAGAGAAAACGAACTCTTTTGTCTACACAATGATGGCTTTGATAGTCTGAGGAGTGTAAGACTAAGAAAGCTTTTAGTATGCTTGTTGTGAAGTATTTGTTTTTTCAAAGCCATTTTCAAGTTCTGTACCGCAAAAAATTTTCCACATTTTTAAATCACGTTCAAAGGCAAAATGGCACAAAAATCAAATGTTTGCCTATCTATATGCTGATTGGCATGCTTCCTGGGCAGCCAAAATCTTTTGTGTAAACTTATGCAAAAGGCCACAATTTCTAATCCAGACCAAGATGGTTTCTTGGGTCAATGAACACACATAAAATAACTTATCCTGGATTTCCTTAGTTTTCCAATTCACTTGCCTAAAACGCATGTCTTTTTACGGAGGCCCCATGTTTTTTCAAAAATTTAGTTGGAAAAGAACGAGAAAAGTTCAAAGGCAGAATAGGATAAGAGGGCAAAACAACTTACATCCTCATTTGTTGTGAGGTTTGATGTGACTAAATAAGTATGAAATCCAGCCAAACCTATAACTGACCAAACTGAAAAGAAACAAACAACAGCAACCAAAGCAGTGAAATGCCGTCAAGGAAAATTATTTCAATAGGCCTTTGATATGGGGTGAAAAACAGCTTTGCTTTTATCTCAATAGAATCTAGTCCAGTAAATGCTTGTTGTTACTTAGCTTTGGGCTAGATTCTCGAGAATTAAGGGATAGATTATCACTACAAAGAATAAGATAAATGAAGAAAACAAGAATACACAAGCATTCAGGATATCAAGAGCTAACAAGTATGGCAATAAAACTTAACAGTTTGGACACTGATAGGATAACCTTCAAAGTGAATTAAAAAAAATTAAATTTCAATATGCAAATTTGAGTTTTGATAGAACTGAAAAAGAGATTTGTAAGTGGCTATCATTTTATGATTTGAAAAGGATATCTTGCTGGTGTTTCTTGTAATGCATCCAAAAAAGAACTTGAACTTCTACTTACTACAAGGAAAAAGACCTATTGTCTAAAAAAGCAAGTCATTATTCACTTAAAGGACAAGTGACACGCTTTTGGCACCAAATTTTTTTTTTCTTTTAACTTAAAGTAAAATGCTGTATGAGAGTGTTGTTGAAATATTTTTCCTTTCTGATTTCATTTTCCCACTTAAAAACCCATTTGAAATTATGGCGGGAAATGAATCATGTGACACCGTGACGTAGATTGTGATAATTTGTTATTGCTGCTACTGGTATAGAGTGCAATATTAACGCTTACAACACGCTTGTAAACGAATACAGTTCGTCTGGACCTGTCGCGTCGTGTTTCGTAAGCTCTCTATCAATTACAGGAAAATTCTGAGTTATCACAATGTACGTCATAGGGTCACGTGATAAAAAGCAAAATCGCGCCCCCTGTGCCCCCTGATTAGAATTTTTTGTTCCAAACCAGGAAAAACTTATTTCTAAAAGATGATCTATAAGTTAATGAAAAGAAAAGATAGGGTGAAAAGTGTGTCACTTGTCCTTTAATAAGAAAATAAAGTTTAGAATCATAATGTTTTGGTTGATTGTAAACATTCACTTAAACGCTTACACAAACACTTAAACAAAAATGTGGCACACTGGGCCAAGAGGTAGAAAAAGGCCTAAAATAAGTTGTGGCTGAATAACATCAACCATGCAATGCACTTTTTTGCTGCATAATCCCAAAGTGTTGCATAACATGGCTTTAGGATGTTTCTAGTTAATTTAAACAAAAAAAATCAAAATATTAGGCTATGATTAAAAATTCATAAAGCTGATGTAAGGATTTGGTTGCACTAATTTGGTGTTACAGACACTCACAATTCTATATATATCTCCATTAAAACAAGAAATGTTCTGATACATATTCAATTTGCTTTTTAAAAAGAAGGAATAATAGAAATTATATACTTACAAAAAACAAGATGTGTGATGACACATGCAAATATATACACACACAGCAGTGATAAAGACACCAGAAATAGATAGAAATATCGGTAGTTTCTTTTGCCAACACAATTGCCTACCTGCAAATGAAAGAAATTGTTTTAGTGGATAACTATTAATTGAAAAGTAAACTCCCATAAACAGATATATATATATATAACATATACGTAACATAGGATGCTGCAGAGAATAATTGACAATAAGGGCAATTGGTCCAAGGATGATCTGGCACCTCAAATGCTAAATGGAATTGAATAAAACCAAAACACAGATACAAATAATGAAGGATATCTAGATCTGAATAGACCTATCTCTTATGTTCTTTCCCTTCCCAGAGATTAATTTTTCTCTAAAGACACAAATTCCAACTTTACAGGTTCAAATATGCATTTTTCTAGCATTGAGGAAAATAAAACTATCAGCAAAAACATCCTAGAATTCCTCAGGATAGCCCAATATAAACAGTTATTTTCAATAACCACTTTGAAAGTAATAAAATTAAGGCATCTCACCCAAGGACAGTGATGATCAAATCTCTCTGAAACAAAAAATATAGATATATTATGTAATATAAAGTATCAAAAACTATAGACATGAAATTTTATAAACCTAGTTTTACTAATTTGAATCAACATGTTAGGTCATATTGGCATTAACAGCCTTAAAGGCAGCATACAAGCACATGATAAATAAAAAGAGGAACCTGTGAAGGGCCAGTGCTGTTTGGTATACATTCTTCATATGTTTTAAAACTTCAGGTAGTTTTTGAACTTTTGGTATGAAAAAAAATTTTAACTACTGTAATATGTAACGGTTTCTTACCAACACAGTTGTCACACATACTGCAATGGGAAGCCCTTGGAGGCCTAAATATTTTGCAAGTGTAGCAATATTTGAGCTTCATTGGTTGGCCTTTCAGAGTAATCTCTTGTGTTCTTGGTGGAGATCTATAAACACCAGGCTCTTGGACAGGAGCCTCTGATAATAAAAAACAAAATGACTAATAAGATTAAATTTTTTAACTTGAAAGCTTTTTAATCAATCAAGCATTAAAAGTCTGTTTTAAATACAAGCTCTAAGCAGGATTTTTCATCTTGGATAAATTTAACAGAGAATCTGATGCAAGTTGGAAAGAAGGGGGAGGGCAAAAATAATTTATAGACCAAATTAACCAAATATTTTGTGAAATGTTCTGTTGCTTTGCAGAAAGTTTAGGGGGTCATCAGAAGCCCTTCATACAACTTGCACTAGGGTAGAAAAATTTGATAAGAATACCAGAAGCAGGCTGATTTAAAAACAAAGAAATATATTTGGTCTTCTTCACTTAAACCTAGCAATTATGCACGAATTAGAAGATACTAATACCAGGTTATATGAAACTCTAAATCATTTTGTGACATCTTTGTAAAATCTGCACAACAAACTAATCAATAACTGATATTAAGTTGTCAAATTGACATTGATCCAGTTTAAGGCAACTACTCTTGATATAAATATATCACTTTCAGAAGATACAAGATTCAACTTGGCTTGTCCATTATTATACATTTTATACAATATTATACATTATTATATTATACAATGCTTTCTTATACATTTTAATTTTAGTATACCCACCAATTGTCTTTTCTATATATGTAGACTCTTCAACTGAAGCTCTTGGAATTATTCCAGGATCCATGAAGGCTGTTTTCAGCAATGTTACTATAACTATTATAAACAGCCATCCAGCTATAATTGGTATTGCAGGAGACAACTCTCTAAATAAAAATGGGCAGCTAGAAAAAAGTTAATGTTAATTAGATTATGCTAGAACATACCCCCATATCAATGTATATTCAAATATCCCTAATTTTTATTCAGTGTCAAAATTATTTCAAATGACCAGTGAAGAAGAATGTCTGCCATTCTTATAAATATGTTAGTGATCACCAACTGCCTTACTAAATTATGAATCATGACTACCAAAATGGGGAGGATTCAATTTTTTTTAAAAACTTTACTATCTACAGAAGATCTATCTTAAGCTTTAATTCCAAATCTTGCAGTGTATAATTCTTTTTTAACACAGCTCAGCATTTTCCTTGTCTTTTAAACTCAGAAATAATTCTTTCTCAAGGGGATGCCTTCCAACAAAGCCTACATTGATGGCATTCACAGAGAGATCAACTTGAAAAGGCTTTGTTGCTTGATCCATTCTGGAGTGATATACACAGCATATTTATACATTTCTTTATAAATATATATACATATTATAGACAGTAATTTAATGCCAAAAATGTTAAATTTGGGGAGGGATTGTATTTTGATTAATTCCAATGACAGAGGAGTCATATAAATTATGGAAACTTTTAGTTGTTCATTGGTTGATTTGAAAAAATTGACAACATTTTTTGACATTATTTTGACATTATTTTGAGGCTTAATCTCTTTGCATGAATACATCTTTCTTGTCTCATATGGTGCAAAGAATGGAAAATACATTTAATATTAGAAATTTTAAGGCTACTCAAAGATAAATTTAACATTTGACATAATAAGGCAACTCAGAAGGTCAAACATAAGTAAAATCACAAAACGTTTCAAGTAACTTTTGCCTAAACCAAGCATCATTTTCTAACATTTTTAGTCTATACGCAATGACGCAAGGTTAATTTGAACCCAAATATGAACCCTCATTCTTTTCTGAAAAGGAGTCTTTGGGGCAGAAAAAGTCACATTCACCAAAACATTTCAGTATAAATGATAATTAATATTTCAAGCAGAGTCCGGTTTCCAAGAAGGATTTTTTTAATTTTAAAATTCAATTGAATCAATGAATCTCTCAACTCTGGAATTTAGGCAATCAGGAAAGTACTAGATATTGCCAGCAATCTTATGAAAGGTAGACATTCTTTTCACGTTTTTCTCATATTCTCATTACCTATGAAAAAAATTGAGCTTAACTATGTTAAGTTGATTAATGTCAATTAATACCCACTGTTCACTTTCTACTTGGTAGGGGCTTTTCTCCATTTTGATGCATTTAATAAATCTGATATTATATCTATTATCGAATATCCCCAACGCTGGTGTTCATTTAGCGAAATTTGAATATTTGAAGATTTCAATAGGCCAGGCCATTATATATCTAGGAATGGAAATTTCGATAAAAGCCTAATAATTTATTATTTGTCCAAACTGTATACCTAGTTTATAAACTTTTCGGTTCAGCAGAAGTAGAAGTCTCAGCGTCATAAATCTACCTTATACACTGTTTTATTCAAGACAACTGCGTCTTAGACAACAGTCTTAGAGGCAAAATTATAAAACCCTTAGCATCGATTTCTATCGATTATTAAGATGACTATTGACAGGGATTGCTGTATTGCAAGTTTTATAGCTTAGAAACGACCTCAGCAGGACGGTCGCATTTTGGCTATATTTAACAGGGCGGCATGAAGCCGCAACACAGCTTCCATCCACCAGAAAAACATAAGAAACTTACATAAATCAGTAGGAGAATCACACGAGATAAATTCAAATCCACATATACTTACTCGAAGATAAAAAAGAGGCCGCTTGTAACAACGATAAGGATGAGCGTTAGCATAAAAACGTAGTTGTTGCTTGACATAATAATCCGCCCATTGCAATAAAATTTGTTTCTGCCAGGAAAGTTCTCCCAATTTCTCTTCTGCATTATTGAATAAATTCGCTGCACCTTAATGTGCAGCTTTATCTACAACTGTGTAAAACTAAGTCAACATCTTTTCTTTTCTATCGATGATTGCTGGAGTAATACATTGCTGGAATGGTGGTCAAATAATTAAGAAATTTACTGCCATCTTTGCTGCGGTACTTTGTCGATTCCTTTCCAACCTTTTCACGCAAAGAACAAGAATATTTGGTCAGCGGCTACACTAGTGCGCATGCCCGAAAGGTTTGCATTATCGAGCACGGTCGGTTGAAATATTTCAAGGCCCCCCTACAACTTGGAGGATCGGCCTTTTCTAGCTTCTCCTCTAAGAAACACTTCCAAGAAACTGAATTTTTTCCTCTTTTGCAGATGACACCATTTTATTTACTTATTTACTGATAGAGTAAACGTTCCGTCAAAACAGGAATTATCACAATTCTCTCTCCTTATTTAGGTAGAATTAGAGTTGCCCTTTCCTTTTTCTTTCTTTTACTTTCTCTATCTTTAAGATTTTATCTTTTCTGGACTATTCGGGTAAAAAGAGAGAAAGACTTGTAGCAAGTCAAACTCTATGACCTTTTTGTTAATAGCTCTCGCAAAAAATAGGAAAACCACTAAGACCCCTTTTACACTAGAACGGATCCAAATGGGTAGTGATATAATTGATAAAAATTCAAGCTCAAAAACTCAAAACTCGAAACATTTCATTCACAGCAATAATTAACTACTACATTTCTATTTAATACTTGAACCACAAATAACAATTATTTTTTACAAAAAAGAAAAACTACAAACAGTAGATAGTTCAAAGTTTGGTATGTTTGCTGTCGGACATATGAAAAGAACTCACAAGGAGCTATCTAGGTCATATGCCCGATTGGACGTGTATAGGTGTAGGTGTTCGATTTCAAAAGAAGAATGTGAATGAAAAAAAAAGAAGGAATATCAAGATAATATAGGGTTAGTATAATAAGATATGTTAATTGGTTATACTAAAAACATAATAGTGAGATGCATGGTGGTAATAAATGTTTAATGATAATGTTCAAAATTGGGTTCAAATAAGTATATCAATTCGACTTTAAGAGATAACTTTTCAGGTTTTTGATGAAAGATGACTTAATCGGTAACTTTTTAATTTGCAATGGCAGGGAATTCCAAATTTTGACTCCTTCATATACAATTGACTTTTGTTTGTAATTTGTCAAGACCAAAGGGAAAGAGAAGTTGTCATTTGAAGACTGTCTTGTTTCATGCTGATGACGTATACTTGTTTTAACGAACAGGTTGTTGAATAGGTCATTACCGTTTTCATGATAAATATCAAACATGAATTTAGCAACTTCAAGTTTATACATGTTATCAAAGTTGAGAAGATTATGTTTTTTGAATAGTGGTTCACTATGAGCTTGGTATTTGGCAAAATTGATCACCCTAACTGCTCTGCGAAGGCTAGATTTTAATGGCTCCAGATTAGTTTTATAAGCACTTCCCCAGTTTAGTATGCCATAAAGTATGTGAGATTGGATAAAAGATTTGTAGATTGTACAAAGTGTGCTTTGAGGTACCAAGTGTCTTGTTTTGTATAGTAAGCCAATGCTCTTTGAGATTTTAATATTTAGTTGCTTAATATGTTGTTTCCAATTTTAGTGTTTGTCAATGATTATGCCAAGATATTTAGTGTAGTCTTTTTGTACTAGCTTTTCGTCATCAATTTGAAGGACAATAGGTTTATCAGGCCTTTTTTGATGCGGATTTATAATCAGAAAATTTGATTTTGATACATTTAGGAAAAGTTTGTTGGCCAGTAGCCAATCGGAGATATTTGCTAATTCTGAGTTTACTGTTTTCTCTAAGGTTTGTAGGTTTTTGTGTGAAAAAAGAAGGCTTGTATCATCTGCAAAGAGATGAAAATCCAGCTTTTGTGAAGAAACATATATGTCATTAATGTATAGCAGAAAGAGAAGTGGGCCTAAGACACTTCCTTGTGGAACTCCACAGTTAATAGATAGATCGTTTGCCAATTCGCCATTAACTGAGACAGTTTGTTTTCTTTCTGTAAGGTAGGATTTGAACCAAGAATGGGCAATTCCTCTTATTCCATAGTGTTCGAGCTTATCTAGCAGAATACCATGATTGACTGTATCAAAGGCTTTAGAGAAGTCTAGAAAGATACAACATGAAAAACGTTTTCCTTCAATGTTTTCAACTAGCTTTGTGCAGAGATCTAAGATTGCCAATGTTGTTGATTTATTTTTTTGAAATCCAAATTGATGCCTGAAAATTATTCTGTACTTGTCTAAAAAGTTAACCAAACGAGAGTGCATTGCCTTCTCTAGAAGTTTACTAAAATTGGTAGGATTGAGATAGGTCTATAGTTAGTAAGTTCAAGTTTTGATTTGCCCTTGTGTATTGGTGTCACTTTTGCAAATTTCAATTTCTCTGGAAAAATTCCTTTTTTAAATGTTGAGTTAGCTATTAAAGAGAAAGGCAATGAAATTGTGTACCTTACTAGTCCAATGAGTTTTACGGGTAGATCATATGAGTCATTGGCTTTAGTTTCGTCTAAGTTGGCAACTAAGTCATTAATTTCTTGAGGTGTAACGGGTTGAATAGAAAAGCTTCTTGGGTTTGGTGTTTTAAGATAATTTTTAAACTTCTTGGTGGGGGGTTTCATTTTGTCAACTATTCTTTGTGCAACAGTTGTAAAATATTCGTTGAAACAGTTTGCTATGATTTTATGATTAGTGGTCAATTTACCATTAATTGAAAGGCAAAGGTCATTGGAGTGTTTTTTCTGTTTTTGAATGATATCATTAATGCCAGACCAAACCTTTTTCGAATTTTTTTTGAATTTGTCAAAATAGGAAATGTAATAGATCGTTTTGCTTTTTCTTATCAGATGATTTAGAAGGTCTCTATATCCTTTATATTTTTGGTAGCATGAGGGATCTTTCGTTTTCAAAAATTTCGAGTAATATCTATGTTTCACTGAGATTGATTTAAGAATACCAGTTGTAATCCAGGGTTTATTTCTCATTTTATGCACTTTCTTAGAGACTCTCTTTAAGGGGGCGTGTTAAGGGGGTGTCTTTAAGGGGGCAAGCTGGAAAGAACACGTTAAATAAACTTTCTAAAATGTATTGTAGTTCAATATAAACTGAGAACATGTTTCCAAAAAGTACTCCAAGAGCATTTTATACGGTTCTTATTTCCTACCCTTAATTTAAACGTGAAAAAATGAAGGGCCTAGGAACATTTTTCGAAAAGAGATCCATGCGAATCCAACCATTTTTTCTGAAAAATTTACATAACCTAATTCTTGTTTCAACATAACAATCAATACAATTAATTGTAAACAACATTTTAATTGACAAAACTAGCTAAACAAAAAGTATTTTTACAAATAATGTAATTCCAACATCCATTTATTTGATAATAACAGACCTTCCAACCCTATAGACCTGTAAACTGGGCCAGGCACAGTATATAAACTACCCGAGGCGACACCATGTTTGCAGCAGAAAGAAAGGAAATGTTCGAATTGGAATTAAGAATCTCTAGCATGGGGATCAGAAGCAGAAGCAGAATAAAGAGTCTTTAGCAAGGGAAGCAGCAAAAAGCAAAGGTCGATAGAAAAAAGCACACAGCTGCACTTAAGAGCCTTTTCAAACGACGATTGATGTTTTTTAGACATTTAATCGAAGTAAATATATCTCTGATTTTTTGATGCGCTTACTTACATGTCCAGGAATTAGCAATATTACCAACCCCCAGGGCTTGAAATAAGATTTTTCATGCTGGCAATAAAAATGAAGTTCAAAATTTCCTGCGAAACTTTTTAGTTGCCAGCTACTGCAAGTGAAATTTTATGCTAGAAATCAACTGTTATATTATCAAAGAATTAATTATTGGCCATCGATTTTGATCATAACTATTCAAAAAGTATCAACTTATTTACACAGCATTTGGTGATCAAGGAGAACTTGATCAACACAACCCTTATAGTTCGTTCCAAGGTTAAGTTAGCAAATCTGAAAATCTCTATGATCTTTGACTTAATTTTATATAAGTACTGGCAAAACTAGATACCATTGAAGAATCGATGTTTCCTACATCTATGCAGACTAGCTCTGGGTTATAGTCAGGGCCTATTTTAAGAAATTTTTAATACTGCACATTTATAATTATATTCTTTATAGGAAGTTTTTTTGTTGCAATCAGCAGGCACAGCGCAGCCATTGGGCTAGCAGGGGCCATAGCCTCGCCCTTTTTTTGTAATGATAGGTTAGAAAACTTTTTGGAAAGTTTACTCTAACTTTGCTCTAACGCAAATTGAATCGTATACTCCTAAGGAGTAGCAGTTTATCTTGACTGGGAACCCTTTTTGCTTATTTTCTAGGTGTTCTTTTCTTTCTGTTTTATTACCCCCAAACTAATTTTATCTATCTTTATAGCTATTGATATCTTCTCTGGACCAGATTGTTTATAAAACTTCAGTAGAAATAAGCCAGTACTTTCATAAAGGGGCGTTTTCCGGCGTTCTAGTGGGCGTGGCCTCAAAAAATTTCTGTCACGCCCTTTTCAGCACTCCCACATTTAACCTGGTGCGCGGTCCCTGGCAATCAGTGCAAACTCCTACGAACCCCAGGTGTCTTCTTAGCCATGCAAGCGTAGCGAAGAAATGCCCTGAGTGTTGAACACGTTTATGACGCATAAATCACAGACAGACGATAATATACAAAATCAACAATAACACTTCGTATTTTTATTGTATCGGCTCTACTAGTTTATGGGCAATGCGGGTAAGATGTGTGTTTCGTGTGTTTCGTGGCGATTTCATTCCCTTGGTTAATCTAGGGGTATTTAAGGTTTTGGCATAGCGTGGGTCTCACCTTGCTTGGTGAAGCCACTAACCAACTAGGCTGTTTTATTGTATTTTTCCATCCCTCTCTCCCTCATTCTGCTTCTTTATGCAAAATGCCTTTTCAGTACTACTTTGCGTGTTGAGTTTCTTTTATGGCATCGTTAAACCTTTCATACCTTTAGGCATCTTTTATGCTTTTTAGCGTTTTCTGATGCTATTAGGTAGGACTGGTGCATCGGCTATTAGTGAGGAAAAGAGGCTTCTCCAGTCCAATCTCTCCCAATTATCAATCATATTTGGGGGTGATTGTGTAACTTCCCTTAGTAACCCCTTTACGGTAGGTTGAGCAATTTGCGCCGATGCACCAACGGCCCAACTCGCTCTCGATGATGTGGGAACGTAGCCTCATGACTGACCTTCTGATGTCTATGCAGGGCCGTCGCTACGGGGGGGGGGGGGGGGTGTGACACCCCCAGACCCTTACCTTGTCGGCAAATCTTCGAAAATGGAAGTTTTGTCGTCAACCTCTTAGAAACTGGCAAATTTTCAGAAGAAAGACAGAGTTTTGCCATTTTTAAAAAGATATTATCGGTTGTTGATGACAGCACCAGTCACAGTTGAAATTTGTGAAAAGCTAACGAGAATCTCTCTCGTGCTAAAGGCCAGGCGCGGTCTGGCCCGGTTGGCAAAGTGGCGATCCCCACCGGGCCCTCAGACATGTAAAGTAAAGAAAATTACGGGCCCTTTCTGCAAAAGTTGGAGTGGAGAAGATAATTTTCATAAACTGGAAATTACATACAGTCACAGCTAAGGCCCCTAACATGCGTGCTGGCTTCACAACTAAGCATCAAAATGAAGTCTGTGCGCAGGCCAAAGGGCCCCACTATGACCAACATCCATTATACAGAAATTCTATTTCAAATTTTGCACAAAGACAAATCTGTCCTACTTTCTAGAGAAATAATTTGAAACTGTATGTAGAGATCAAGGAGCTGTTGTTTTTAGTTAGTTGTCTAGAGTCGCCATTGTTACGTTTCTAGCTAAGAATGACCTTCCACACATGATTGAACGTTCCCTAGGGTCATATCACTTTAAGGGAAGAAAGTTGCGCAGGAAGAAAGCTTCTCAAATTGGGAAATTTTGGAACCAACTTTGCGAAAGAAGCGAAATAGGAGCTTTGCAAAAAACAAACTTTGGCGTTTTAGTGAAAATCATGGACTTTGCGTGGAAAACATTTCTATTCAATTGATGTTTCCTTCTATTTTTGTTCCACATGATACCAGCAAAACAACGAAAAAGATGTTAAATTTGTCCAAAAGAATAATTCTTCGTCAAAGTTTTCCTGAGGATCAACAGCAAAATTTTCTGGATATTTCACAAAAATAAATTTTCGAAAATTTAGTATTTCAGGAAGTTTTGCGTATCAATCATCCGCGATTTTAGGCCATAAACGCTAAAAACGCAAAGGTTCCTTCCCTCGAAAGTTTCTTCCCGTGAAAATTTCTTTCCGCAAAAGTTTATTCGTTGAAAGTAGTAAGCAACAGTTAAAGGTCTTCCCTGCTGCCCTTTAAGTTTTTCTTTTCTCTGAAACCCTCTGCAATGTGCATGCTTAAAAGCTATAATGAAGTTTTTCTGTTTGCTAATTGTTAAATGAACAACGTGTTTAGAATACTAAAGTTTGGTACAGACTAAGGAATCTGTATCGTTTTAAGTTCTCTCAATGATGTTTTAGTGTGAATAAGTTTGTAGGTTACTAGATTTCAAATTGTAGCCAAGATACTAACCTAGACAAAAGAAAAGAACATTCAGGTTGAATTTTTGATTATTTTCTTGGCTCAATTTCAGAATACTATATATATATATATATTTATATATTAGGTACGCTTGAAAATGTTGCAAAAATTGTCACATTAGGATTGTTATTTTGAACTGTTATTAGAGTTTCTTAGAGTTACAAATAGAACCATTGTTTTGCTGTTATTGTGCAGAGTTTAACTGCATACATAGAATCCTTGATTTAAATAGAGAACCACAACCGTCAATAATTGATTTGAACTGAGCATATTAGCCTTTTCTCGCATTAGTTGGTGTGGCTCAAAAAAGTTTATCTGCCACACCCTGAACCGGGACCTTTTGGTTTGCTGGCCACCCTGCAATTATGACGCTGAGCAAAACTGAAATATAGCAGTTCGAGAAAATATTCGCAAGTTTTATCAATAATAATTATAGTCGTTTGAGAACCACGCCCGTATCTGTTGCCACGCCTATTTTGTCGGCAAACTACTGGTTTTGCACCCCCCCCCCCCCATGAAAATTTTCTAGCGACGGCCCTGTGTCTATGGCAGTTTTTCTGAGGTAGCTCTATGCCTTTATATTGCATAAGTGCAGTTTAGTGAAACATTTAGTCACGTTTTGCCACCCTCGCTAAACTTCGCTCAACTATACCTACTTAACAAAAGGGCTCTAGACAAATTGGCTTTTATATGATAGTTTTGCCACTACATTAATGTGATACTTCAGCAAAAAAATGAGGGGGCCACCGCCCCCGGTTACGGCGTGCATGTAAAAAACGCCCTTTATCCCAGTTTGTGGGAATACCAAGAATTCATATCGGAAATTTTCATCAGGGGAATGTCAAATACATAGCAGCGTCACCGTTGCTAGGGTAACAGCATTTCAACATGGCTGAAGATAAATCCACGGAATCCAATCCCGCCAAGAAAATCAAGCCATCATTAGAGATGAAAAGAGAAGCAGTGAAATATTATAATGATAATGCTATACCACAATGTCTGGAAAATCTTTTAAACCAAATGTATCTGGAAAATCCAGCTGATTTGTATGGATATATGGTAGGATAATGTATTTGACACTAGGCCCATTACACACCTGGCTTTCTAAAGCTACTTTTTATTGTTTTGGGGCTTAGTGTTTAGGGGGCTTAGTATGGATCTTGCCCGAAAATTATTGCTTCGTTGGAATTGAAAGGTCTAATTGGTGCCTCAAATGTGATAAATTTTGCCTGGTAAGAGGGGGAGGGGGCTGATGCAGTCCTCTCAACCGGCAGATACACACGCGAGGTCAATGCAGTGCTGTACGCCATTTGCTCTAGCACTGTTATGAAAACCTTCTCTTTGCACGTCATGTGAATAATAAAAGCAGGATTTCACACGATATACGTGCTTGAAATGACTGTGCACACGCGATATCTCATCGAGAACTGTCATACCCTGCAGACCTCCCAGACTTAATTGACGATTTTACTATTTTATCTTTCCAAAGATCAAAGAACATGGCGAATAGTTATCTTCAAAATTATCCATTTTAAATCCTGTTACACGTCTTCTAAAGGGACAGGACCTTTCTATGCTTCTGTCATATCAAAATTGACCTAACATAAGGCATTTTGGATTTTTCTTCAAAACGATATTAGTTTAATAACTCATAGCTTTATTTTTTAGGCAGAGTACTTTGGGAAGTATTCACAGGATCCACTCATATCAAAGGTTTGCTTTCTAAATAAATTTTTTTAACATATTATCACTTTTTAAATAAATATGTTAAAAGTAATATGATTACAAATAGGTTATGTATATAAATGTATTTGGAAATATTTACCTTAAAGCAGAGTTTAAAATTGAACTGGAAGATACTTTTTTCAAAAGACTGCCCCACAAAATTAGCATTTACAGTATCTAATGGTAACAGTCACATATAGTGAACAAAATCCAACTTCATGTGATGTATTTTATTACTTTTTAGATAGAATTTGTTGAAAATATCAGCTCAAGAGGATTTCTTAGCTTCAAGGGATATGCCTTCTGCATTATAAATGGGTTGGAAAAGGTAAGAATACCATACACTAAAAAATCCACAACATGGTAGAGTGAACTTATGAAGAATGAGCCTTTGGGGTCAATGATCTTCTCTAAGCCGAAATCTGAAGCTGCATTTAAGTGCACTGAAGAAAGCTCATCAATAGTAACTGTAACTAGGCTTGAAAAACTAGTTGTGACTATTGTAAACAATTCAAACGCCATTATTAGAATAGGTTCTGTATCAATTTCCCTTCGGCTTATATAAGCTTTATAGCTTCTTTTACCAGGGTTCCACCAAATATTTTTGAAACTCTAAAGCATGTATGGACTGAACCTTGCTAGATCGATCTCTACTGCAGTAAGGACATTACATATTTGCCAGTCTGACATGTAGCTTATTGGTCTTGAGAGTTTTTTTCATAAAAAAATTATTCTTAATAGTTATCATACTAGCATTCAATTAGTTAATATTGATTGTGTTTCTTCACATAGCTTGTTACAGCCCTGCCCTGTTTCTTTGATGATGGGCCTGTCATTGAAGTGCCTAGAGTGAAATCAAAACCAACAACTGGCTCAAAATTAAAAGCAGAAAAGAAACTAACAGCAGCCCAATCATCTTTGCCCTTGAATCAAAGTGATTCAAGCACCTCAAAGGCCAAGATACATGATTTTTCAAAACACAAGAAAAACATAATGGAAATTGCACTGAAAATATGTGGACAAAATGTTGGCAATCAGGACAAGACTGATGAAGCTATTAGGTGAGAAATGAATTGACTTTTTAACAAAAATTCGTTTTGGAAATGTATCATAATAAACATGCAGAGACAGTACAAAAAATTCTGCTTCTTTGTCTTTCAATATTTTATATGATAATTATTTCATATTAAACTTTTTTATACTTTTAATAATAATAAATACTTTTTCAATATGCTCCCTGATTGAAAGGTCATTCTATGATGAACTTCTCAAAGAATGTGATGAAAGAATAGAAGCAGAAGATAGCGAAGATGCAAGTGAACAGATCATACAAGTCCCTGATCCAGCAACAAGCTTTTGCCCTGACTGTGCACGAAAATTAGCCATAAACCAAGAAGAGTTGTATTTATCACTTTTGACTGCTAAACTCTCAGCAGATCTTGCAAAATGTTCTCTTTACAAAAGCCTTCTACAGACATACCATGAAAAGGCATGTTGAATTACCTAGTACTGTATTTTTCTGTTTGTTTGATGAGGAAGAGCAGGCATTTCCTCTATATCATACATAACATAAAGTCATATAGACACACATCAAGTTTGACATATAGTCATGCACTGCATACAAAAATAGGCCAAAGCTCTAGATTTTCATTTGATCCATAATTATTGCTTTGGTTTGCTAAAACATATTTTACAAGTTTTGTAGAGGGATTCTACAACATTATTGTACAATATTGTGGGTCCTTTACTTGAGACAAGTCAAGCTAGCATGAAAATAGAAAAATTTTCTCACTGAATTTGTAAGTGGTGAAGAGAAATTTAAATTCCATTAATTGACAAGCAACATCTTTTTTTCCTGTTTCAAATGTCATTTATGCACAAATGAAGAGGGCTTAATTTCAACCTGGCATAGAATATTGGAGGATTGACATAGAGATCTCATACCAGTATGACTTTATGCCATCTATTTTAATGCTGAGATTTTTCAAGCATTCCCGCAAACTCTAGTTTCTTTTTGGAGAAATGGGAGAGGGCTAAAACCAAACAAATTATACATTATTTGGCATCTGATTTCATATCACTTCATATCACTTCATTGCATATGCAAATTTTGATAAATAGAAAAATAAAAATTTTATTCTAGGAAATCCATAGCATTGTACTCCCTATCCCAGCAGTATCTGTTATAAAGTGTGGCACTGATGGCCCTGGAAAACTAAATATGATCAAATGCGCTTATCTTATTCCAAAACCTGGTTTGAGCTATACAGCGGTAAGATCATATGTTTACTTCACTTATCAGAAGCTTACCAGTTCAAAGCAAAGGCATGTTCTTTCTACCCCTTAATTTTAGGAGGGCGCCATTCACATATAATACATATGCAGGATGGGGGAAGGGGGTTTACCAAAAAGCATATGTTTGCTTACAGGTCAGAAGGGGCACTGGAGTCAAAGTAGATATGGAAAATATATGTTAGATATCCTTTAAAAAAGCTCCAAGGTCATAGATTTAAAGCTACAACTGTGTGGTACAGCCTAGGCAAAAAATAGGTACAAATTTATGGCCACAATTAGGGTATTATGAATCTTTGAGTTGTCTTTTACATATTATCTTTAGTATCATTGTTTTCATTACAAAAAAGTTCCTTTTTGCAGTGTTGCCTTGAGCAATACTTTACAATATAAAGATTCATTTGTGCAGCATATTGGTGCAGACAGATATGTGTAGCGTGTTGTCAAATTGCAAAATGGAGAGGAGTTAAACTCAAACTGTACATATACAAAGGGACAGGGGTTGCCAAAGAAGTACAACTGCATACAAAAATGGAGAGGGGTTGACCTCTAGGACAAAATATAGCCATTTGCATTTGACTTATATTTCAAAGAAATTCACTTCTGGATAACCAAAAATGTCAGAATATTTATATTTAATTTTTTCGCAGTTTAGTCTAGCAAGTTTTTGAAAGACAATGGAATACGAAATGCATGCAGACCTTACTTTTTACAGCAAGTTATTTCCAATAGGGATTCCAGAAAATATCTACAGTTTACAAAGAACTTGGACAATGCTTACAACAAAAGCTTGGGGTGTGTACCATTGCATTTATCTTTCATCTTAAATTCAAAGGACTTTTAAAATAAGCCTGAGACTTATCCAAGACATAGCATGAAATAATTTAAGCACCTGCAACTTGTGATTTCTCAATATATTGCATATTATGACTTGAATTTAAAATGTTGCATGCAGCAGAATTTTTTTTGTGATGTGGAATCTTAATACAATTGAGGAGGGATCACCCCTCTATCAAGAAGGCTTATTGAATTTTTACTGTGGCAAATAAGCTGAAGGTTAGCATATATTTGAAAACATTTCTAACTGTTTTTTTAAGGCAAATGGGAGGTTAACTAGTACTGATGGATCATATTTACCAAATCTTGAGCGTGCTGAGCAGGTGTTAGAGTTCTTACAACAAGCCTGCAATCTAGCTAATGTGGAGTTTGAAGAAGAACTGGGTGTTATACTGGACATTGGGGCTTCATATTTGTATGATGAGGTATGTTTCAGTGTTTTCTTTAAGTTTAAAAAAAGTACTATTGTTCTGTTTGAGATTTTAATATTCTTAGGGAGTAAACTAAACAGTACCAGTAAACTAAATAATACCAATTTAAATTTACTTTGCTCTGATGAAGCCTCTTTATGCCAGGGCAAAATATTAGCCACAGTTAATGTATGTGTGTTTATTGTTGTTTGTTCTCAGTGTGTTGTGGTACTCTTTATTTGCTACAGAATTTATAAGTTTCATGACTTTTTTCAAATAAAAACCATGGATTATTTAATAAATCGTATACCAGGAAAAAAAGAAATATGAGGCATCAACTGGAAACTTAAAAACTGCAGAGGACATGATGACTCTGTATGCTGACTTGATTGATAGATACCCAGTCATTGGTTTCATTGATGGCTTATCACACAAGGTAAAGTTGAACAATTTACAATGAATTTCAAGGACAAGGTCATAGAGTTTTTATATTCCACAAAAATTAAACAGAAATTTTGAAGAGAGATACCAAACAGAGAATATGTTTTGTCCTGCTTAATGCATTTTCTAAAGAATATTTCTCAAATAAGAATAATCTGATTTGGTTCTTCTAAGACTTGCTGTTCCTCTCTTTGACCCCCTCTAGCCTTGGGACATTTCTTTGCTTAAGACAATAGGTCATTCCCCAATATTTTTATAAGATATAGACTTTATATCCTTTAGAAATGCTATAAAGTCACATTATTTTGTATTTGGTTTTAAGTGTTTATTGTCAAGGAAAATCAACCATTTGATTAACATTCATGTAAGCTACATTTTCTGGATCACAGGATATTGACAACTGCCAACAGCTGAACAAAAGATTTGATGGAAAATGTTTCTGTTTTGGAGACAACATGTTTGAAGATAATGTGAACATTATGGAGGACAGAATAGAAGATAAAGCATGCAATTCATCTGTTTTGCGACTTGGGAGTCTTTTTAACAACATCACAGAGATGTTTCAGATAACAAAATTTTTGAAAGGTATTTTTGTCAATTATAGTTTATATCAAGTGTACCAAACTTTCTTTTTCAAAATACCTAAACTTCAACATGTTTTCTACAATCCAAGTAAGAAAAAAGCAAAAGAAAATCTTTATATAAAAAACTGCCTAAAACATGCTGGCTCTAAATCTAATAAGCTTTAGAAAGTTACAAAATAATTAAAATTACAATAATTCTTTTCCTTATGTGCATACATCTTGTTCACCACTTATTAAACAACATATTCTGATCAACGGGGACAGAATTTATGAACACAATTGACACAAATCCTTATCCAATTTGGTAGAAAGCGTCTCTATCCTTACCAGGACAACTGTGTTTAGTCAGAGGGTATTTCAAAACAAAACCAGCAAGATACACTTTCCCTATCCACTTTCTATCCCACTGGCCAGTCTCCTACTTATTCTCTGTACTCATTTTAGCTCTTATTAGTTAAGACAGTATATTTACTTGTTGTATGTGTCAGTACTGCATATACTTGTATTTCTTGTATATCATCCTACTGTTTCAGAACATGATTGCAGAGTGATGATGTCCAACATGACTACACAAGGATGTACAAGCTTGGTCACCCCTGACTTGGTAATCATAAAATTCCTGACCTTTTCATTAATCTATCTTTCTTTACTTATATCTGATTTCTACTCTTGCAACATCAAATTTTACATGAATTGCCTCCTTTATTTTTTTTTAAAATTGACTTGTTGACACTTTAATGCAACTTTGTTACATTCAATTCTTCATTCTTTCATCAAGCTCAATCAATGAGACAATTTGAAATAATTTTGAAATTATGAAAACACTTATATATAGCAGCATATTATAAAGTGCATAATATTAATGTTAATGAATAAAACAGCTTATTGATTTAAGATGATGTGGCACAATAAGTGCATTGATGTTAACTATGCAAAGCTTAAATGAACTTGGATTAACAGATTTTATAAATTGAAATCATAGGCAGTAGCAGCTGGATCAACATTCATAGCCTTAGGACCCCTGGTTCATGAAGAAAGCGCTGGAGCAGCCAGCAGACTAATTGAGATTGAAAATGAATTAACAAAAGACGGCATCCTACAAAGAATGGAAGAATTCCCTTTTCCTGTGCACACTAAGGACATTGAAATTGAAGAGGAAGAATCGAATGCTATGGTGATAAATGAGGCAAATAAAGAGATAATTGAAAAGAAGAAGCCCAGTTAACTTGACACATCAGTACAGCATACAAAAAGGTATTCAAGAAGTTTTTTTGGAGAATCTGAGAATTGTTTAAGCATGTTTGAAGTGGTAACACCTTAATGACTAGATACAACATTAACATTACTTAAGATGTAATTTAGTCAGTAAATTCACACTTGTAACAATTCTTTAGCTCTACATCATTGAAAAATGGTTCTCAAATCCAAAAAATTTAAAGGGAGCAAAAAGAGACATTCAGCGTACAAAATATACTCTTAGTAGACAGTCCTTGCTTTGTTTGCCTTCACTGCCCCCATTTAAGCACAACTTGAATGATCTATAAATATAACACTATATGATAATAATAATAAAGGAAAAAGGCTTCAGTTGAACATAGTTTTTGTTTTGTAAACATCAAATTAAAATTACAAATCTCCTTTTACATTCAGTGTCCTATTCTACAAAAGGTGAATTAACCTACTTAATAAATCTGATTCTAAATTGCACACTGAAATTTACAGACTTCAATTTCATTGCTCTGCTCAACTAATGTTTTCCTTGGGTAGAATATATGTTCAAACTAAAGGCAGAGGCAAACTAGATCATTCTAAAACACTACCACAAGTACCAGCCTCTCCTTGTTTGGAGCCCTGGCTACAACACAAAGTAGAGTTATAAAGATGGTGTGTAATATATACAATGAGTATGAGTTATGATGTGTACAATGAGTGTGCAAGGTCTTTCATTTTATATATATAATAGATAAACTCACGATTTTTTTCTAAATTTCTTCAACACTCCAATCATGTCACAACCAGTCACAAACTGACATCCATCTTTATTGTTAGCAAAGTTAGCTCTTTGACATACTGCTCCAATAAAGTCTTTCAATAATTCTTAACGACTTCTCTGACATCATATGAAATTTTGCTACTTTGATATAGCATCCTCCCACTCTTTTACGTCATCTGCACTAGACTTTCTAGGAATTCTCCATTTCTCAAATTTTTGAACCAAGTCTCCGTCTTTTGATGGTAGACTTCCCGTCATAAGTAGAGAAAACTCTTCAACCTGTAAGGAGTAATGTGACAGTAATGGTGTAATGTGTTAAATGGCTTATGACAACGATTTATCATAAGATTTTCATTTTTAAAATATGCTAGTAACTGAAGTAGGAAATCTCAAACGAATGTATGCATTATGTTACCTCTGTATCAGGAAGTCATAGTTCCCCACATTCTCATTCACCTTAGGGAAATATTCACGTTCAATCACAATCTTCATATTTACATTGGAAACTGTCATGATATTTTGTTCAAGTCTTCGTGAAAAGGAGCTTATCTGCTTCCAACTGAGAAATACATATTCAATTATTTAAATTTTTACATATGTTAAAAGCTCTATTAAACCCCCTCTCTTTTAAGCCCCCTCTCTAATAAGTCTCCCCTTATCAAGCAAAAATTTAAAATAAGCCCCCCTCTCTATCAAACCTCCCTCTTAAGCCCCTGATGTCAAACAAAGAGAACATGAGCATTGAGTGGGTCTCTTGACAGGTGTGATGACAATAAGATTGGGTGCATTAAAAACTACCCATGTAAATATAGTGGGTCTCTTGACAGGTGTGATGATGATAAGACTGTGTGCATTAAATACGACCCATGTAAATATTAACTTGTGCACCTAAGAAGTTGGTCGAAATTTGATAAGAAGATGTCCCAGGGGATATCAAATGATCCTGGTGACTCTTGAGGAAGATGAGGGTATTATATTTGATTGATTTTGAGAACCTTTTGAAGCTGCTAGCAAAGTTTTTGAGAACATTTGTATGACATTTTCATAACAAAAAAGAATACGGAAATTTGTATAACCTTTTTTATATTGAATTATTAATAAGCACCCCTCTGTCTTTTAAGCCCTCTTTTAGCCGGTCTGGATTTCATGGCAGTTTTCGGCAAGATCTCGGGATCTCGGGATGGTAGTGAACTATGCTTACCTATCACTACCATCAGTGGCCGTTATTCAAATTTCTAAAGAGTAAATTTGGCAAGTAAAGAGATAATTTAAAAAAATAATTGATTAAGGTCCTTGATGTCTAGGGAACCTCATAAAGAAAGAATTCCATTTTAAGAATGGAATTTATTTGTTTATGGTTGAATAATGGTAATCCGTTTATAGAATAGAAATAATAGTAAAATGTGACAATGAAACAATTAAAACAAGGTATAATATTGAAACAATTGCAAGAAAATGACTGCAAACAATGACTGACAACCAGCTAATTGCCAATAAACTTAGAAAGAAGGGTTTAGTGTGTAACTTAACTCTGTAAATGTTAAGGCAAACATATCAAGACTTGCATATTTGGTAAAAAATTGACTTTTTGTCCAAGTTAGTTGGTATCTTGTTTTGTTTAAACATCATCCACCCATGAATTTGAGTACAACAGTGAAATTATCTCCGGTTTCTACCCTGTTGTTATCAGTCTGTAACTATGCCTCCCAATGATTCTCTAACTTCATATTTCACCCTGTTAAACCTTAATGTACAGGCATCAAGCCTGCAAAATTTCATCAAGATCAAACTTGTCCCACATTAGGATTTTTTCAGTTATGTAGCGGTTGTATGGCATTTCCCCGAAACTGGCAATAACAGGTTTTCTTATTTTAAAAATGCAATAGCTGTGAAAGAGATGGTCTTACAAGGTTTTTAGCATTATTTTTTTATTCTGCAGGTATGAAAATGGTGGGATGTACATTTTCAGAATGATAATGCAAAGGATACCAAAAAAATTAGAAATATAAAATGTTGTTTGATTTTTTACAAAATTCAAAATGGCCGCCAATTAGTGGTTTTACCTAAAAAATTATTAAATTTGAAATTGCGATATTTCAGCCAATATAAAAGATATTGACGTGAAATTTTGGGAAACTTTATTTCTAAAGAAGATTTATTTGCAAAATGAAAATGAAAAAAATCTAAGATGGTGGGTGTCAATTTCAACTTTTATCTGGTGAACTGACATGGAATGACCCAATATTCTGAAGTGTATTCTGCAGCCAATCTAAAGTAAGGGGTCAGAAAAAGTTTCTGCTCATTTTGCTTGCAAGGGTGCCTTTCTTTCTCAGTTTTGTCTCAGCTCCACTGAAAACTTTTTGCCGGCCCTAATCTAAAGTGGATCACTCAATTTAGAATGACACATTCTTTTCCAATCTCAGTTGTGGACAATTTAAAAAGTAATTTTGCCATACACTCTTTTTTTTATATAAGAACAATTTTATAAGAACACGAGCCTCAAAATTGGTCAAAAGTTAAGAAAAAATTAAGAACAAGCTGAGGCTGAGCATCTGCAAAATGCATTTTTCAACAATGTTTTTTCTCTCAAAATCGAGGATTTTTAGCGATGTATGGGTGCTTTTTCAACGAATATTCAAACTTTTCTGCAAATGAAGGTTGTCTCACTCACTTTGTTGGCAAATGAGGCCTGAACACCTCCCTAGAGCGAAAAAGCTAGCACTCGCACTGCTTACACCCTATTAGATTAAGAACAAATTAAGAACAATCCAGCCTCAAATTTTCGAAAAAATTAAGAACAGTCAGCCTGAACTTAAAATTACTGGTCCTTTAAAAAAAAGAGTGTATTTGAAAAAGCGTTCTAATTTGAGCCATATCCAAAAACACGCCCAAACCATGCCCATTTTTCTGGAGTGCAGCTGCCATGGAATCCATAATGGCTCTTTAGGACTGACAAAAATAAATAAGACCCCGGGAGCTTAATAGAGATTTTACGGTAATTGTATACTTACATTGCGCACTCCTAGTGCCCACTTTGTTGCCAAAACAAGAAATCCGCACCCAGCGATACTTAAGACCGTACCAATTCCAAGTGCCTTTAAAGCAAGTTTAGTAGCCCCTAGCTCACCAAATTCTGTGGGGTTTTTCTTCCTTACACGCCCTAATGTAAGCCCAAAACCAGCAAACAACGACAGAGTTGTTATGCCAAATATAAAACTCCCTTTTCCAAATAATCCGCTACTATTTCCATTTTCGCGGGGCTCGTGTTCAGCCGCCATTTGCCTTGATGTAGCCTCGTTTCTGAGAGGGTCGAAGTTTTGAAAGTGAGACGGTCGATATATTTTTTTACAAATACTTTCTTTTTCTTTGTACTTGTTTTCCTTCGTCGATTTGCGTTCTTTGGGCTTCCTCTCGTAAGCAAGTCTATTCTTCTCACCGTTATCACGTTTTTCACCGTTATTATGCAAAAGCGTAGCATAAGAGTTCAGACGTAGCATCTCGACAATGTACTCCCATATCGATGTAATAGTCGAATTTTGCCGAAATTGAGGAGGGGGTTGAATCATTTCGTTGCATAAATGAGAAACAATTTCTGGAATTCTTCCCGAATTTCCCCCCTACTTTTTCATTAGGCAGGATAGGCTTAGACATACAACCTTTGAACAGTTGCGGTTGAGGGTTTCTGAATAAGAATATACATCTTTTTAAAAGAAACACGTCACACAAGGTAGGCTCAAAGTTTCTTGATTGCCTCAAATGAGCCATGAATGTTTCCGAAGAATTCCTTAAATTTTTCTTTATGTCATCCAATGGGTAAAATGCAACAAGCATCCCGAGGTCGCCTAGCGTTATTCACGTTTCCCATCGGAAAACAGCAATTTGCGATTTTTATTCTACTTGCGATTTTTATTCGACGATATTTTTTCTCCCCTATCCCCCTATCTGAGCCTTGCAATGTTTCTTAGACGTTTCTTAGTTTTAAGGGTTTTGAGGCTCGGATTTATCATTTCCATGATTCTTAAAAAAAAGACGCGTTCCCTTCCTGAAAGCTTCCTGCGACTGCAAGCGGAGAGGGCGTATTCGAGACCAAAATATATTACAGACAGATTTGGCA
This sequence comes from Rhopilema esculentum, assembly GCF_013076305.1. Next base: position 7,041,521 of record NW_027019328.1, read on the forward strand.
TATCTTCATTAGGGTGTAAAATATTGAAAAGTACTTAGAATATTGGGCGTGCTGAATGATAATTTCATAAGAATTTGCAAGCCTGATATTTTGCTTGTCTCTAGACCAAAATATTAAAGGTAAGATTTTTGTTTTGAAACTAAAAGCCCTTTCAACGATAATCATATACAAAAACACTACCGACCGCAATAAAAGAACAATGAAAGGAAAGAGCAACAATCTAAAATTTTTCAAGATGGATAAATTACGAACTTTCACGACACAATGGAGTTTTCACGATAGAATGATAGTCTCGCTTCGCTATACTTGCTGACGCTAAATTGCAGTAAACCAGGTTGTGTGTACTTCTTAATGACGGAAAAGAATACTGTATTGTATGGGTCAAAAGCTTTAAAATCAACAACTTTACGACTTCATGAAGGTATCTGATTTCGCTGCCAAAAGACTACCAGATGAAATATACCCAACAACTCTAGATTACATAATTTGCTTTCTAATAAATTTGCACAAAGACATGAAAACAAACAAGACAGAAAATACTATTGACGAAGACTTAGGTAAACAATACTTTACATGGTGTTTATTGACTAGGAAATCTAGGCAGCTCCCTTTAACCATAAATGTATTTTCTAAAAGTTTCATACAAGCAAACCATGACAAATGTTTTGTTCGTGTTTGCTCGTCTGAACAGGGCCTAATTTCGCAACGCCGGTAAGAAAAAGTTCCGAAATTGGCGGCCGACTCAAGTTGTGGACTGTGCAGATGTGGCTGGGGGTTCGAGTTCTGATGCGGGTGTGTCAGCCTCCTCGTCATTGTAAATGTTCTCCGCCTGCAAATAGATTAACAAATAAGTAATGACTTAACAATCAGCATCAGAGACCATTAAATTTTATACTTCACTTGCACAAGTTCCTGAGACATTTTAAATAAATGCGCAAAAAAGAAGAGCCAGTTATTCGATTTGAAGGTAAGAGTAAGCCTTCTTTATGGCGATATAAATAATCCTCTAAGGACGCAACCTCTGATCAATCAAGCAATGCTTCAAAAATTCACACTTCCGTTAAAGTTTATAAGTAATCCAACAATAAGTAAAACTGCCAACAAATATAACTTTTCCATACGATATCCCCCGTGCTTTAACACTCTTCTTTAGATAGGAAAAACTAAGCTAAGAATTAAGAATAAAGATTCCCGAAAAAAAAGAACAACGCAAGGACATGATCGGTCTCCGATGAAAAACTAGTAGAGAGAATATTTTTTGGAAAAAAGAGCCCCAAGATATCGAAAAAATTGGAACATGGGCAAAAATTATCTTGCTCTGATAAAAAGAATCTAGTTCATTAGAAGTCTCATATATTCATACCATGACTGTTGAAGAAATAAGAATTATATTCACCATTTGCCAAACTTGCATAATGTTGTCTTCAGAAACACTGCAAAGGACCCAAGGCTCATTGGGATTCCATGCAAAATCAGAAATTTTGGCAGTGTGACCTCCATGAATAAACTGCAGAAGAAAGATATGTAGCTGTATAGCGTTACTTTATCTTACTTAGTTATCGTCTTTACAGTGTGCAATGACGGTAGAGATCTCGAAAAAAGGCCCATCATATGGAAATCTAAGTTAGTAATGCCACGCAAAATTTAACTGTACACCGGTCACTTGATCGAGTTAAGTGGAGCAGACCGCTAGTCAAGTAATGTCCAGTTTTCTATTGCTATTTTCAATAAAAAAGTGACCAATAGTTTCAGTTATTAATCTCAAAATTCCGCTACATATGAACATTTTCAAATAAGCTAATTAGGTGTAAATAAATACAAATACAATTACAAAAAATAACAAGGATGTAAGGAAACAAAAGTAGAATTGCATGCAGGAAATTTCTAAAGGAGGGGCCCTCTTAGTAGACAAACTAATCGAGGAGGGAGCAACCCCCTTTTTAGAGAAGATTCAAAATCTATTCAAATCCAATATAAAAACCGAAACATTTGATGCAAGAACCTTACGGCCAGAGATTCTCAACAGTTGTATTAAAGTCGAATAGAAACAGCGACAAAATAACAATAAAATAAGCAATTGATGTTGAGATACTGTTCGGATCTGTTAATTGCAAAGCTTAGAAATCCAAAGCAGTTACTGTGATGCTACACAAATACAGATATAGTAATACGTTTATCTATTCTAATTCTTCTCAGACTCTCGAAAATCTAACCAGATCCCGAGAGGGCCTAGGTTGTCAGCACTGTTGAAATACATCAACCTGGGTGCGCAAGGATGGTTATCATCATAGAAGAATTAGACTTTGGAATTCACGAAATTTTATCACTTGTAAACAACGTCTTTGGATCTAAAGTTCTTTAATTACTACAAATAATAAAGTCCAGATTTATGAAACCAACAACATAAAGTCTTGAGTCAAAGAGCATGCGCATGGAACGGAATCATTATTACGCATGCTCTATGATTCTAGAATGGAGGGTTGCCTTACACAATTGAAAATTTTCAATTGTTCGTCTACCCAGCAAATACCCGAACGAAACTCTAGACCCAAAAACTGTTTACAAGTGATGAAATTCTTCTCCCTAACAAGCATATTCCATTCTTTAAACTTTTCAACACCAAAAAATATAAATACAAATTTTGTCATACCAGAAGCTCTGGGGGTCCATCTTCAGCATCCTCTGGGCTTTGCTCTTCCCCAATTTTGCTTCAAAATAAAAAAAATTGAACTTCACTGATATAGAATGAAAACATTCTTCTGAAATTCTCTGAAAAGACGCAACTTTAAAATGAAACTAATAAAGACAGTGATGTTTGTGTACACATAACGAGTAAAAAATTTCATAGAATAAACTACCTTAAATCCCAAACGTGGAGTCTTCTATCAGTGCCACTTGAAGCCAAAATCGTTTCGTTGTGGGGAGACCATTGAACCTTAAAAATGAAAACTTGATGAAGGCATGCTAATAATAAAATACATTTTGTATATATACATTCCCAAATAAATTATTTCGGTAGGAAAAAATTGGTATATTCTTGTTTGGGTTATAGGTGGTTGAAATTATGGATTAAACTATAAATTTCTTTATTCCCGTGTTATAAAACATCAGATTGGTTGAGATAAAGAGCTGAACCTATAGATAATCACACCAAAATAGGCCTTTGGTCTTTAAATGAACTTTCATTTAGTCCACACGCAGAAAGATTGCTAACCAAATCGTTTCTTTCTAAAAGGTGTTCAGGCCTATCATCGGATCTGTACAGGCACAGCGCAGCCATTGGGCTAGCAGGGGCTATAGCCACTCCATTTTTTTGCGATAATACGTTAGAAAACTTTATGGAAAGTTTACTCTTACATGGTCTAACGAAACATTGAATAAAATACTCCTAAGAAGTAGCAGTTTTTCTTGGCTGGAAACCCTTTTTGTTCATTTTCTAAGTGTTTTTCTTGATGTTTATTATCCCCAAGCTAATTTAAATTTTTTTATAGCTATTCATGCCTTCTCTGGACCAGATTGTTTATGAAACCCCAGTAGAAATAAGCCAGTATTTTCTAAAAGGGGCGTTTTTCGGAGTTCTAGAGGGCCTGGCCTCATAAAAATTTCGGTCACGCCCTATTCAGCCCTGCCACATTTAGACTGGTGCGCGGTCCCTGGATCTGTAAAAGCAAGCAAATACACGAATCCAGAGCTATCCATGAACTCGATACGCACGGCGAAAACAAAAGTTTTATTAATGACAAGATTATACCTGGAATATCTCATCTTTGTGTGACTCAAATGAATGAAGCTTTAACTTTAGATTTCGTAGATCCCACAGGGCAACGGTCTGTGAAGCAATTCATAAGCAGACGTTAGTGTTGAAAGGCAAAACAACATCAGCAACAATGAAACGGTTGATGTATTAAAAGTTAAAGCAAAATTAAAGTTTAGAGCGCTTTAAAGAAATAAGGTAATTGAAATGTTTCTTATCTAATCAAATATGAAAGATTTTACCTTATCAGCAGAACCAGTCGCCAAAATAAACTCGCTATACGGATTGAATGATAAGCAATTAACCTGAAAAATAAAAAAACAATATTTATGCAGGTATTTGCTTCATTAAGAACAAACACACTTTAAAGTTACATACTTTAAAAAGAATAAAAAAACTTTAATTACGTAATATTTATTGTAATAATACATGATTTAACTGAACCATACTTATTGTTATAATACATGCTAGTTTAAACATACACGTTCATTGAATAATGTTCTATCTACGTCATGAAAAACAGAATGATTGCGGAGCAGCATGACTTTGAATTTATCGCTGCTTTAGGATAGGACGCGAAGGAAGTAGGATGAATGCATAAAATGTTCATCCCACGTTAACAGTTGCAAACAACTTTTCATTCCTTTTTATAAATCAATGATATTTCTTTACAATACTGCTAACCCTTGACAAAGCGAGAGCAGATGGCAAATATTTTAAGGATATCAAATAAATTATTCTCCTTGATATATAAATAAATAGAGAATGAACAGATGACCTAGCAATATTAGCTTGGTTAGAATAACACACACTTTTGAGAAAACTGCAACCGAAAACCTTACCTCGGCAGTATGAGCTTCCACAGTATGGCTGGGTTTGTTGTTGCTAGTTCGCCTTGTGTCCCAACTGAAATAAAAACGCATCGAGCTCTTCAAACAATGAAAAGTGGTTAAGAGGCATTTACAAACAAAGGAAAGTTAACGAAGATCTAAGATCTCATCACTCAGAAGAGGCTCTCGGTAAACATAAAAGTTTGTTCTTTGAGACAGTAGCAATCTGTGCGTACAATCATCCGGACATTGAGTTCAAACTCTATAACTTAACAAAGCATTTCAACTTGACAAACAGGACTTTTCTTAGCTTATGTAAATCAAAGCTAGATCTCCAGCTCTTCAGGAAATGGGAGCTCCCATTAATGTAAAAAACAAGCAAACTAAGTACTCATGTACTCTGAAGTACATCTAAAAATACCAGTTTTTAAAGTAGAAGACGACAGTAAGAAGGATTTACAATGAAAATGAAGTAAAAATCTTAAAATTACATCATTAATTTATGATCATCAGCTACTGAGCCAAACAGGCTGTCGTGTAGTAAGTGCCAAGAAACGTCTTCTACAACTGCTGAATGTCCAGTGAAAATTCTGCTTGCATCAAGCGTTTTGGCATCCTGATAAAACATAACTTGGGTTAAATAATTTTCTTCTAAAATAAACAAAATAAAACCTCTCAAAATCAATATCACTGTGTTTAGACAACACGTCAACCTGAAATTCACCTTCTATGAATAATTTATTTTCATATGTTTAATGAAAACTGTAGTTTAACAGCCTGTCATAAAGTGCTCAATGCCCTCAGTGCCATATAGGCAGATTTTTACACGGTCGCCTGACGATAACATTAAGCGTTAAACTTGGGAGTTGCAACTTAGAACCGTCGTGTACTATAAAATAAAGCGTGAATATATAATATATGTTAATATTTATACATTTAATAAGAATAATTTGGACAATACGTTTTCGGATTCTTACTAACCACACAAAGCAGCAAAATACCAAAACCTAAACTCTAATGAACACCTAAAGAGCTACTTTGCCAGTCCATGGTCCCTTTTTATAATATTCATGTTTTTCATGTATTGTATTGTATTGTATTGTATTGTATTGTATTGTATTGTATTGTATTGTATTGTATTGTATGGTACTGTATTGTATTTTATTGTATGTTGAATAGCTCCAGTGTAGGTTCCTATGCAGCAATAATATTGAAAATGCATTAAGTAGTTTTTGGAAAATACACAATAAAAAGTTGGTCCTTACCTTTGGTGCAGAATTGATGTCCCAAAGACAAATTGTCTGAAATTCAGAGAGAGGTTTATTCAATACAAGGGCTCTAGGGTGCATCCCCTTAAAAGGGATAAATGTCATCATTTAACAATTCAAATATTTCCTGAAGAAAAACTTTTTTAGACTTAGCAAAGTTGCTTGTAATTCAATCTTAACAAAAGATCATTTCCCTGAAAAATTCACCTGTTTTAATGAATTTTACATGAAAAAACAAGCATTATCATAAACCTGAACACACAAACAAAAACCCTATCTGTGCCAATTCTGGTATTTTATGTTCAGAAAGTCATACAATTGGTGGGAAACTTTGTTTAGACATATTCAAGACGAAAAATCCCAACAGCAGGCCTTGCCATAAGACGTTTTCCTGGTGAGTTACTTGTAGATCTATATGAATATGAATAGAAACAAAGGAAAAATGATCTCAAGGCGAGCCGTTTGCTTTTAGATCAATTTAAGAGAGCAATCTGTAGCTCTTCTTCAGCATTGAGGAGAGCAAGAGCTATGGCTCTCCTCAAACAGCCAGGCCTGCAACAGCCATTTGTTTTCTAATATTCTGAGTTGCCTATCTAAGTTAAATATTCTTTGCCGTCAGCCATCTTAATTTCTGAGACAAAACTTATCTCAAGGTCTCCCCCCTTTTTTAATTTCTTCAAACTCATGATATCCTTTCTGTAGAACGACAGTTTGTAATTTTCAAGACTTGCGTATTAAAAAACTGCAAGGTGTATATATAAAGGTGCTCGTTGTAGGGTAAAGAAGTGCAACAAAAACAGAAAGAAAGAATGAGAAAAGTATTGAGAACTGAATATTTTATTTGTATGGTTATATTATGAAAACGTTTCTTCAATTTAAGAAACCAGCGTCTTGTTCAATTTCTTCTGTTTTCAATTTAAAGTGAATAGCATTCACCCTGTTTTTTTATTATTATTTGGGATCGTTTCCACTCACCACATTTCTTCCAAAACCTCAACATATTCAGGACTTGCCAGCACCCTATTAAGATGCTAAAGGACCCTACACCCTAATAGGGAACATTAAAAATTGTTCAAAGAATGACAGAAATTTTGGTGGGACTTTGGTTATAGCTGTAAACAACAAATCTGCAACTTGACTTAGAGATAAAACTGGACTTGAAGAGCCTTGCTCAAAAAAACTGTGTAAAACTTATAACAAATGAGTTAACTGAAAGTCTGAAATGGTAATTACATGATCATCTGATGCACTTAGTAAATTTCCTGACAAGTTTGGATTCCAAGATAAGCCATAGCTGAAAGAAAAAAAACATGAAAAAATAGTGTGAACATATGAATAACAGCAAATTTATAGAGGCTAGTGGTAATCAAATTAGAAGAAAGTCTGGAAAATATAAACAAGTTAATACAGACTGATTTTGAATCATATATAAATGTGAGTTTCAGGGGCTTTCGTGCACTAGACAACTATCTGAATGCAATGCCAAAGAAAATGAGCAAATTTTAGTTTTTTGCTTTGTTACATTACAGAACAAGCCTTATGTCACAAAAGGGTTTTGGAAGTGCATATTATCACATCTTATGTGTTTTGGAAGTGTTAAGGAAACAAGACCCACCTTTAGTGAGATTCTATTCACCTTTAAAAATGTTTATAGACATACAAGGCTCTTTTTAACGTTCGCAAGACCTATTAGAATGTGACAATGCTAAAATTGTAGCTTCTTGTAGCTTTACAAAGGCTTTCCTAAAAATGATCATTTCAAATGCTTTATAGTCGCTATATCAAATGCTATATAGATTGTCTTACCCTTCCTTTGAATGCCCTTTGAGTCGAAGATTTGGCTGACATCCAGCATTAGGGTCTACAATTGCATTGAGTCATATATGAAGGCCTATTTGCAATGAGTTTATAATTAAGGCAATGAAAGAAGAACAGAAGACACCTTCTATACCAAAAGTAGACATGGTAATCTTCTGCAGTGGTTTCAGATATCCGTTCCATGACATCATGTTAAATTAAAGCAACAATAGTTCAACAAGATAGATCCATAAATATTTCAGCCATCAAAAAGATGAAGATTTATCTTTAAATTCATCTCTTAAACAGACTGATATTTTTATATGCTGCTATTTATCAAAGCAGTCCCATTTTTTAAGGAAAGCTTTATAATTTTCAGTTCATATGGACTAATGTTCTCATCATTAACCATCTGCAAAACTACCTTAAGAAGAACTCTTCAAATTAAGACTCAAAGATTTTACTTAAACATCTACATATCTACCTAAAAAAAGTTGGTTGTGAATAAAATTTTGAACATTGATATGATAAGTCAAATATTTGCCTACCTGGTTTCGATGGGTGTTTTGTATAGTCAAAAATTAAAACATCCGAAGTAGGTGTTTTTGTAGCTATAACACATGGGTTCTGAGGCATGTGTCTTGCTCTAAAATTAAACATATAATAAATTTACATAATTTGGAATAATTCTTCTAACATAATTCAGAAAGCACACTCAGGTGGTGGGCAATTCGGTCTCCCAAGCACCCAGGATGGTTGGCCTTTATCTGGGGTGACAGCTTATTGTTACACAGGGCAGCTGCCAGGCTACTAAATTTTAACTTGAAACGTCCACACCCCTGTCGCCAGAGTTCTGGTTTGGGAGACCACAGGCCTTATGCAGGAGACGACTGAAAAAGCACCTTTTTACCAGAATGTCCACCAGTGACACAGACTATGATTAACTATGGACAAAAATTGGCTTGAAAAAACTGTTTGACCCTCAAAGAATTTTAATTATACCCTATAGCCATGTATATTGTGGTGATAAGCATACATATAAGTTATATGTATGCTAGTTTAAACATTTTCATCTTAAATGATCATATTTGGCTATTTTGAATCATTCTTCATTGATCTGAGCTATTTTTACTGTAAAAAATATTTACCTGTTAACTTCCCCTTCATGGTTTATTTTTATATCGATTTCAATTTTTCCACCAACACTTCCAAAACCTCCAAATTCTTGCAATGAAAACAAATAAAAATACTGAAAAAGAATCCTTGATCAAAAGGAATATCTAAGTACTGAAATATATAAATCTGATATACACCATATACAGAAAATATGGCTAGGCTCAAAAACCTTGAACCAAGAAAATGAAAAAAGTTTCATGGGTCCTTGCAACCCCTTTGGAAACCTTTTCATAGCATACTCTTAAGTCCAGAATAAAGCCCCCGACACCCCTACTTATTCATTTTACATATAAATATACTTATTTCCACATATGTTATCTATTTTTTACCCATGACTTTGCTATTTTTGATTTTCAAGTCTATCTTGTTGAGGAATTGCAAGGTGTAAACAATGAGGCTCGTCAAAACGTAAGGAGGCACACAGAGAACAAAAAAGTGTGAGAACATTTCAATATAACTTTTTTTTCATTTTATACTGTTGTGCCTATAAACCCCTTTCATTTGTATTTTAAAAATCAATGTTTTGTTTATATTCAGGACTTCTGCTTAGAGTTTCAGAGTTTTCAGTGGAGGGGTGCAGGATAGCAGATGAGCATACCGGCACTTGTTTGATGCATTATCTGGGAGTGTTCCATAGCATGTGAACACTCCAAAATTGATCACATGAGTTTTTGGTCACATGAATTCTGAATATGAAAACCCTGCTGCAAGCCATCTAGCATGTTTTTTATCATTTAGGATTTTTCTACACACCCATTTATTCCCTGACCTTCTCCTATTTATCACAAACAATTTTGAAGGCTTGAGTTTTCATCATTTTACCTGCTTTTTCATGATCATAATGGCTTGCATCAAACTGTGTCTCATCTTTAGGAAGCTGTACACTTGCTATTACTAAATGATTCTGCTCATCAGAGCTAGAAAAAAGGCAAGTCAAAAAGAAGATAGAAGGCATAACAATTAAAAAACCCATTTTGATAATAAATAGGTTTGACTTCATAGTCGTACCTGTAAAAAACTACTCAGAACTTTGTCACCAAAAAAATCTGGTCATGGAATTCCAATAAAAGAGCACATTTTATGAAATCCCAAAGCTAAGTACCAAATGGGTACTTGAGCCCCTTACAGTCATTTTTAGGGACATCAGTCCCCTCCCTACAAAGCTACTTAACCCTGAATAGGCTTTCAGGAAAACTCAAATAAATAATGTCTTTTCTCAGTTTATGTCTAGGCAATGTGCTTTGAGCACTCAAGCACTTAAGACAAAGCTTTGGTAAGACATTAGAGCAACCTATCATTTGCTTTCTGAAAACCAGTAACAGACATCTGGGGGTGGTAAACCCCAATAATTTGAAAGACAACAGTCTTTCAAATGTGAGAATGTTCTAAAATGTGTCATCATCTTATCAAAACAATAGGCTTGCCCCAATATTTGACCAAGTGTCCATCCTTGCTTAAAACTTGTATACAAAGGCCATTATGTCTCAAAATTATGCTGTCTTTTCAGCTTAGAATTTGTGACAAAAATGCAAATAGTCTAAACAAATGAAATAAACTTTGGAACCTTTTGAAATCAACAACAAAAGACGATTAGAGCCACTGTGTTAATGAATTCAGGGCACAAACCCACAATACACCCCTGAGTAAATCCCAGTAAAAACTACTGACAGTAAGAAAACTCCAGACCAGGAAGTGTCTTTTGAAAAATCAAATGATTCATGTTTCATGCAAGTGCAATCTCAGATTTTTGTCCCCAATCATTCGTAAGTTTCTCTTTTGGCATAACATCCCATCCCAGGCAAGCATTTTATTGCCCCTGCAATATTTATCCGCCATCCCCCATGAAGAAAACCACTGGCTTACAAGAAAAGAGTTAGGGAGGAGGGCAGAAAACTTGTCAAAAGATTGATATCAGGTTTCATTGTCAAGCTTTGAAGTCTTAAAGGTAGCATTTTTGCAAAATAGGTTTCTTATAACAGCTTTTTCCTAGTTACATTCTCACATTGATGTAGTAAAATTGATCAAAATGGCTTCTGCAGAAAGAATTTATAAACAAAAACTTACGTATGGGTTCCTAAAATTACTCTGTGAACAGTGTAATCCTTTCCCTCTGGTCTATCAAAACAAAGATACAGAGAATCATTATATGACTAAAAAAATAACAATAAATTAGATGAGGTATCAGAGACCTGGAAACACAAAAGGGTTGATCTGTGCTTTTAGTAAGCATTCATCAAAATTTATGTTTGGTATTTTGCTGCTTTGTGTGGTTAGTAAAAATCCAAAAACATATTATCCAAACTATTCTTATCAGATGAATAAATATTAACATATATATATTATATATTCACACATTGTTTTGTAGTACACGATGATTCTAAGTTGCAACTTCCAAATTTAAAGCTGTAGAGCTTACAGCGAAACATCAAACAAGTTGTTTTTCATTGAGAATCTATTTAATATTTTAAAAAAACCTTCAAGAGTTAGGAGCTATAGAATATATATATAAACTTATTCCAGATTGCGTTGTCTATTCTGACGTGACAGTGCTCGATGTGCAAAAGCACAGAGCAATAGATATAATAAAATAGAATATAGACTAGAAATGAGACATGTTCTCTGTTACTCCGAGTTTCGTGCTTGCGCACTCATCAGACAGACTATAATCTATAATTGATGTCTGATGAGTGCGCAAGCACGAAACTCGGAGTAACAGAGAATATGTCTCATTTCTAGTCTATATTCTATTTTATTATATTTATTATATTATTATTATTATTATATATATACTTATATATATGCATGTATATTTCATTTATAGAAGGTGAAATTCATAAATCATAATCAACTTTCAGGAAGCAAGGAATTAAAGAAATCCCTGCAATATTTTTAAGGCTTTTCGAGTAATAGATAATAAGGAGACAGATTCGCTTTAAGGAGCAATTGTGCACTATATAGATAGTCCTGTCAACTACTTTGAACCAAGCAAACATTTTATAGTCTTACAAAAGGTGTCTTACATACTTTGTAACATCTGGCAGCCACTGAACAGTTAGGCTTGGCCATTCCAATGCATGTGTCATAACCAGATCATATAAAAATGGTGTGTTCTTTTTCCATATTTTGTATTCTTCATTAATTATTCTCTCTTCTACTGCCTCATCAAAAGGTTCTATGTAATAAATCAATACAAAAAGATATAGAAGAAGAAAATATCTTAAGAAACTAATTTTTGGTTTATATAGTAGCATTAGGTATATAGTGATATATACTCTCTTACAGTATAGGTCAAGGACTATAGATATATAAGTATAAAGTGAATAAAAAGCAACAATCGCATAAGATATTCCTAACCATGGGTTAACAAATAAACCAGATACAACACAGTGTAAAGCTTACCATGTAAGGCAAAGACAGTATTGTCTATAAGTAGAAATATTTGAAGGTCATTGATCAGGGCATATTTTTTTGTTTTGACTTAACAGCCGAAGATTGAGGGAAATCCTGGTTGTTACACACTGTATGTTTGTTGTTTAACAGTGGTAGCTCCCAGATACCTGTAAGCTACTTGTTTAAAATTTATAAGTGATTGAAAGTATAAAGCTGATCAGAGTTTACCAGTTAGCAAGAACAGGCTGTGTACCTTCATCACTACATCATAATTAAAATATAAATTGTAAACAATCTGAGAAAAATCACAAAAATTTTTGGGTCCAAAAAGGGCTTTTGATGTTTGCTGTTGCTGGTGTTTATGAACTAATTTGATGTTTTCTGCATCAAAATAAACCATATGAGTTTCCTTACCAGGGAGAAAGCACAAACTTATGAATCTACTTCAGTGATTTTTGTCAACATCGTGGCTAAGTACAGCAGCAGGACCCACTATGTCTTAGAAACAAAATTTCAGTCTTTCATTCATCATTAAAAACACAGTTTTAATTTGTCAGCTTTGATGATTTGGCAAGCTTGCCAGCTTTGATAAAGGGTATTTGTTGTAAGATATTCAAAATTGAATGAGACTTAAATACAATTCTTTGTACGGTAGTTTTCCCACTAAAAATAATGTATGTATGTATGTATAAACATCTTTAACGTAAATAACAGGACTAAGCAAAGCTTGTTTTCAGCCTGGTTTACAATTTAAAGGTATAAAGATATCTTAGAATAAAAATGTATTTACAATAATAAAGTAATAAATATAATTATACAATAAAACCATAGTTAGGAAAAGATTGGTCCTTAAATCACAAGCAAGCCTTAGGTTTTGGAAAATTAAGTAAATTGTTTTCTTTTTCATTCAAGCACCACTTGGCTTGATATTTTGGCTCGTGACCTTAATATGCTTGTATTCATTTCATTATTTCAAAGACATATTCTTTTGGAATACATACATATGGCTACGAAAAACACGACGAGCCTCCGTTTCCATCAACACGATCTAATCTTTTCCGAGTTTTTTATTTCAGTTAAAGAATTTTCATAATATAGCTTGGTAGAAAATCTGGTGCCAGTGTCTTGAAGAACTGGGCCTGTAGAACTAATGCTGAAGAATGCAGAATACTTTTATTGTTTTACCTCGCTGTAAACTGTTTCGCAGGGGAAACATGAATCAATGAGATCAGATGAGAGAATGATAAAATATTTGAACGTAGGAATAATTGTGTGTGCTTTATACCTGCTTCCTTTGGGTTTGCTGACATCTCTTCTTGATAAACCTTGTGTTTTTCTCTTTCCTACTAAAATCGACACGAGGAAAGTGCTCGATAAAGGCCTTGATCTTTGCGCGCCAAAAACACGATTTTGCGCAAGCGCTAAACTCAGAATCCCGGCATCCTCTGCGCCTAGGAACACGAAATCACTTCAAGTAGTTTTTCAAATCATGGCTGTCAAAAGTCTGTATGGATAGGCAACCAAAAATATGCAAAATCAGTGCCGTCGGAACAAAATTCATATTGGGGGGCTGCCCATTGTATTCCTTCTCGTTTATTACACTGTTATACAGGAAATATACTACAGTTTGACAATTATTGAGGAGGGGGGGCTGGAGCCTTTTTTGGGGGGGCTAGAGTGTAGAAACTTTCTACGCTAAAAGCTATTAAAGTGTCATTATAAAATTTTGGCATTTGAGTTCGTCCTCTACAAAAGTTTGGAAAAACATCCCCTGAAAATTTGTCAGCCTTCTAAAGTTGAACATTCTGTCACTAATTTTTTGCTCGAGGTACGTCAAGTATTTTAATATCTTTCATATGATATTATTTTATCTCTATTCTCTATCTCCATTAACAGAGGATAAATTTTTTGCTGCGCTATATTGTTGGAAATGGGATATGCATCTGTCATAAAAAAGGGCTTGGTTTCCGAAAATTTCATATGAGTCCCTAGTTCATCGTAGCTACACCACCACTGTAAAGAAAAAAAGTAAATGAGATAAAAGAGATTCGGCACTTTCTAAAGTTTCTGGACAATCTTTTAGATTTCTGATACAACAGGACTAGCACGTTACTGGTGAAATGAAAAGATCCTACGAAAAATGGAGCTGTACTAACAATTTCCTTACTAAAGTGCTACGTCATGAAATCGCAAGTTTCATATGATATTCTTTGATAATTCTTCTGTATGCTTGAATTGCAGTAACTGATCAAGCAGCTGTATTTCATAATCTTCTTATAAGGCTTAAGAAAGTTTTCTGAAATAACGAAGCTAAATATTGTATATCATTACATTTTGGTTTCATATAAGGTGAACTATTCAACATCTTATTGACGTATAGGTCTACGAAAGTCTACGACAGGCTTGGGCAACCTACGGCCAGCGGGGCAGTATCCGGCCCGGGAAGAGAATTTTTGTGGCTCGCAAGATAAAAAATATCATAATATAACTTCTTTAATTTTCCTAGGGGACGGAAATATTAATGGAACATATCGATTCAAAATTAGATTATCTAAAATCTTCGTCAAGCCTGGGAATCATGGAAAGACGTGTTCACTATCCAGACAGGACAGCAAAATATTTGAGGGACTGAGCAAAAGAAAACTAATGCAGCAAGAACGAATTTTACTGGGCGCACTCGTAGCAGTTGAGCAGGGATCACAGTTGTATCTATTTTGTCATTCGTTGCAAGATATCTATGTAATAAAGAGGCTTGTTTTTGTAGTGTAATTGAATGTGAATGAAGTTATATGAAGTTTTGATTATCATTATTATCATTTTATTGCAACTATCGTATTTGTTTTTTACATGCTCAGTTTTTTTTAAATGCAGAAAGACGTGGTAAACAATATGTATCTTTTGCAGGATCACTTTCACTGATTTCAGTTGGTCGGTCAGAGAAAAGCCAGCATCCGTTTTCGAATAATGGATAATCATAAACATTAGTAATCAGTATCTGTGATGAACAGTATAGCTCGTAATAGGACTGATAATTAATATCTTAAGAATATAAAGAAACGAACTGGACGATTTTCAGTGCATGAGGTTAGAGAATTCTCCTTAGCAATGGTGTGTCAGCAAACTTGCCGATTACTTCATCATGACTGCGTGTCAAATAAGTCAAGCTCAACATTCCTTTAACGTTGATCGCAGTCTGTTATTTACGCACTTGAGCTTGAAAAAGGTGCACTTGCATTTAGCAATACCAAGCGGCAAGCTTGTCATTTTCTGTACGAGTGCAAAAATTGGAAAGTCAGACTGTAAAAAAACCACGAGTTTAACTGTCTTCAGAAAACTTTTTCTGTTTAAATCTTCCCTCTTATACTGATTAATTCCTTTGAACTTTCTTGCTTTTCTATGAACTTCAAATAGTCTTTTGCCAAACAGATACGAAATTTCCGACAAATTGCCAAATGGTCGATGATAGGGGGCATGTGCCCCCTGCCCCCACACCACGACGCCCCTTAGGCTTGACTCAAGATGAGATCAAACTTCCAATCGCCAATAGAACCGTGAAAACCTGAAAACCTTTGTCTGTGCATTCCCTAATTTGACTTTTCATATGAATCTGTAAATAAATCCTAATTGTACAAATTTGAAACTCTATTAACTAATACAAATCAATATAGTCTGGAAATATTGCAAACTTTACAAGAGAATTCTTCAGAAATAGGAAAAATATCAACATCTCCTGTACATAGAGAACATTTCATTGTTTTAGCATTCTTATACTACTTGCTGATTTTTGTTTTTAATCTATAGTTTCAATGTTTTGTTAAACAAAGTCTTAGTCATGCTGCTTTAAAAATGCTTGTTGTATTGCTTGATGTTGCTGCTGTTGCTTGCAAGCCACTTTATTTCTTTTCACAACATCAAACAGTTTTAAAAGCTCTAACTTGTCAGGTATAACCTGGCGCAACGAGCTTAATTTAGCTCAAATATTATATTTAAGTAACAATAATGATGAATGATGATGATGATGAAAAATGTCACAATGATCTGGCGTTAACTGCTCACAATCAGTGTGTGGAATCATTAAATGCATCATAGCCTCGGCATACTTGGTAAGGAATTTTTACTTTGTAGCGCTCAATGACCAATGTCCCAAGAAGTAATATCAATTATAGAGGGTACTGGGGGGATGTGGAAAAATGTGCGTGGCTTAAAAAACTTTTGCCCCTAAAGAGCCTAATGGCTGCCACTGCCACTGCTTATAACCTGTCTTTATTAAAAGCTGAAATCGACAAACTTCATATTACCTCCATCTCTTCTTAATTCCCTCTCTCTTCTTTTGTAGGGCTTTGCTATGTTTTTTTTTATTTTTGATCAATGTAGAGGCTCTTGTTTATATAAAATTATTTTCATCTAAAAAAGTTCAGATGTTATCGTCGATGAACGATTAAACTAGAAAGGACAAGATAACTTAGTGCAATAAAAAATACACCACATGAAAGTCTCTCGACATCAAAAATGCTAAAAACACTTTTCCTCTGTCCAAAGTTAGGCAATTTAGAATATGGTGAATCGGCCCTTTTGGATATTTCATCTTGGAACAAAAATTTCAAGCTTTAGCTCAAGATATACAGGTAATACATATCAACATCACATGATTTGTTTTAGAACTTTAAAGAAGTTCTAAAGTGCTCTTAAAGCTTGGAATGAAAACGCTGTGAATGTTAGGGAGTTGCCCCTCCCTTAAGTGAATCTTAAGTCAACATCAGTGACAAACATTGACCTTACAGACTTGAGGGTGACTGGTGGGTAATAAAATATATATTTTCAATGAAAACATAGATAAAGACAATTTGTATTGTATCAATTTTTATCTACAGTCAAATGATCTGACCCACCACCCGAAAATCTTACCGACTGTCTCATAAAAACTGGGAAGGATGTCATATCCCACAAATCCCCCGAGATACACCCTTAAATGATGCGATAATCCTAACCACTTCAATACCAAAATCAACACCCTATCAAGGCTTACTATATAAATGTGGGCTTATGCCAATGGTTTATCGAATAAAATTAAGAAGGCTTTTGTGCCTACATAAACTAATAAACATGAAAGAAACACGTTTAACAAAACATGTATACCAAGAACAAAAGCACCTTAACCTAAGAAATTGTTGGTAATATGAAATAACGAATGACTTGATTGAACTAAATATACAATACTCAGAAAAACAAATTTCAGATCTATCAAGGAAAAATTGAAAAAAATAGTTAAAAGTAAAATCATAAAGAGGATAGAGCAGCAAGTTAAAAATAGCGATAAATCAAAGATGAGGTTCATTAAGAAATGCAATTTTGGAATAAAAGAATATATAAAACATAAAAAGGAATAAACGTTACTAAAATTGAAACTAAACATGACCGATTAAAAAGCTAATTACAAAGGAAAATATGATAACATAAGTTGCAGAAGGTGTGGGTTACATGACGAAAACTTATAACATTCATGACAATGCGAAAAATTCAAAAGACACCTTCCAGGAATGGAACAAATTCGAAAAGGCAACGCTAGAGGCTTGATAGAAATCAAGAGATTGGTTGAACTTTTTCAAACATCAAACCTAAGTGGAAATTAGCCTGTGGTACTATACTGCACATGACGTCTTTCCTGGCAATTCTGTGTTTGTGCTATAGTAACTGCTCCGAAATGGAGATTTGGCGAGATATATTATTATTATTATTTATCCTTGCCTATTGTCGCCATCGGCGCTTACCTACCACTAAAAAAAAGCAAAACACTCAGACCCCGTTTACACTAGAGTGTTTTATCCGGATAAATTTTCATCCGGATAAAAATTTATGCGGATAGGCTCTCCGTCTACACGAGCGAATTTTATCCGTGTAGATATTTATCCGCTTTGCCGTACAAATATTTATCCTGCTACGAAAGCGAATAAATTTTTGTCCGGATAGAAAATTATCCGGCAAAGGGTAGTGTAAACAGTTTTATCCGGATAAATTTTTATACGCATACACAGTGAGGCTATTCTGTTTCATATTGAGGCCATTTAAATATGATAACGAAACGGCGCAAGAGAAAAAATTGGCGCGCTTTTGTTAATATTTCATGTCATTTTTGCTGTTTCCTGAACTATCATGGATGAAAGTCTTCAAAACATCATACTATCTCTGTTTGCATTTTTAAGCTCAGTAGCTGCTGCAGCAAGGCTAAACGCTCAGCTAGTTGCTATATCTGAGAGATCCTATAGAGCTAGCCAACGCAACTTGGAATCAATAGTTGACTATAGCAATTCACGGCTGCAAAGAATAAGCCGTATTCTGAAAGCTTCAAGAAGAAATCGACGACCACGCCGATTCTGGGAAAGACCTTGGAGCAGCAAAGCAGTTTCCTAATCTGTCCATGTGAAGTTCTTATCAGCCTTCTTGCTACTTCCCGTCGATGTATTCTCCGATTTCTTTGGCATTGTCGACTTTATGACAGAAATATCAACGTGCTCACTCTGACATCAATGAAAATTATTTTCGCGCGTTCTTAAATCAAGGGTTGTGCGCATGCCCAATTAAAAAACTCACCATTTAGTTTCACCGTGTAAACGGAGGGGCTAAACGAATAAAATTTTATCCGGTACAACGTAAACGGATAAAAATTTATCCGGATAAAAATTTATCCGGATAAAACACTCTAGTGTAAACGGGGTCTCAGAAGCTTGACAAGACATTGTCTTGTAGCAATTCCGTTTAGGGCTTCAAATGCAGGTGGATTTGCATCGAATTTTGAAACGAAAGACAAAAAGTGTTATGAAAGATTAAGATACAGAATTGTATCACTTAGCTTTCGTTTAGAATAAATTTCTAAACGGTACCTTAGGGCTCTGTTATTATTCTTAATAAAAGCAAGTGTAAAATACTCTTTCAATGTCAAACAATTAATTAGGCTTAAAGAATCGATTTATCCAGATAGGCATCATATTTTGATGGAACATGACAGCCATAGAACATGACAAACAAAACATGTTACCTATCCGGATTCTTCTTGTCCGTCTTTTATCTCCATATTTCCTCAGATACTTGCAAACCCCAAGCTAGAATATCTACTGACTTGATTGTAGCCGCAGAAACCATCCCCTGTGGTCCATTTAGGATACTTGGTAAACGTTCTGTAGAACGAACTGCTCTTTCAAAGTCCATAAGAACTTGCTTGCACTGTTGCACTTTGTTGCTTCTGACAGTGTCATGTTTGAGTATGACTGTCCTTTCTTATGGACATATGAACAAACTAACATCTTTACATGTAAATGAAAAAGCTGTCCAAAATGTGCAAATCAGGGGGGTGGATTTGAAAATTTTTGAAAAAAAATCGAGAGCGAGACAAAATTGAAGTTGCCAGTTTTTGAGTACTTTGGATTATGAGTCTCTGTTGTAGCGTCAGTTAAGTGAGGTAGTAGCGAAACAGACGCTCATGGAGTAAGTCTAACTGTGAAGTACGAAATACGTCGTAGAATATCGGAAAAATACGTGATCCGCCAAGAAAACAAAATCCGCTCCTTGAAATTAACGAAATACGCCGATCCGTCAAGCCTTTCACCCCCACCGTAACCTTAACTACTGTCTAACAAAAGGATTTGAAAGGGCCTTCATGAAAAAAACTGATACCTGAAACCGGAAGCTAATCACATCATAGGGGTCAGCAATATCGCAGGATCGAATGAACTTGAGATTGAAGCACAAGAGCAGAAAATGGACATCGACAAGAAAGCTTCCCTTTCTAAAGTCAGCTTTGCCGTTGTTGTGATAGGTGGAATGCTTATCGCTGAGACAATTTTCTTGCATTTGAGGACATACAGAA
The DNA here is from genome assembly GCF_013076305.1 of Rhopilema esculentum. The sequence goes on from NW_027019328.1 coordinate 7,061,597, forward strand.
CGGAAAACGTCTTGACAAAGAGAATAAATGATTTGGAAAAGCAGCAACAAATCATCAAACAACAGTTGGAAGCATTTCAAAATCGTGAAATTGAGCAAAAGCAAAATGGCCTAGACGACCCCTCCGATCATTTGATAGCCGCAATCAGAAAAATAGAAAGACACAAAGGAAGGTCAAGACGTGACATCGAAGAAAAAGTTGATTCTATATTGCGAATATTAAAATCGTCATCTCATGAGATATTGCAGCCTTGTGACAGACATTCAGCCTTGAAATGCCGAAATGTCACATTAGTGTGTATGAAGGGGGAAAGAGGAAAAAGAGGTAAACCAGGCCCACGCGGAGCCAAAGGGGATATTGGGCAGCGAGGAGTTATTGGGCCTGCGGGTGTTATGGGTCCACCTGGAGAGAAGGGTAGCCGGGGGCAAAAAGGTGACACTGGATCATCGGGTAAGTTCAACGAAAGTCTCTACAAAAAGGAAGGTAGAAATTTGACATCATAAAAATCAATTTCAGAATCCTTAAATTTTGAGCCAACGACATAAAATTGCATCATCAAAATCTTCAGAATTTTCAAAGTCAGCTAGATCTGTTACAGGTTGGATATGTTTTGACCTCATACGACAAGTGTAAAAGCTTCCACATCAAAGCACTGTGCTTTAGTCCTGGTTCTAAAATATATGTAGTTCACATTTTAATTTCATTTATTGCACAGCAAAATGATTGGTCTAGAAGCGAGTTAAATTGCAAAGTGCTTTTGCCAGTTAGCCTACTAGCACAAGTTTTTTAAGTTGACAATTTTTACTCAACAGGTGTTTATGTTCACAAACTGGGATATCAGATGTAAAACTTCTTGCTTTAAAGCCGTACTATACTTTCTGCAGGCAAATTAAATTTTTCTTTGTACGCACTGAAGGATACATCAGGAAGAGCTTTTTTGTTACAAAATATGATTGAAGACTTACATGGTTATATATATTAAACAAAAAGATGAACGCCGGTCCTTTACCGCACATCTGATTTCACAACGAGGCCAGAACAAGCGAGAAAGGGCTGGCTTGGCATCGGAAGCGACAAAGAACATTTATGCTGGTCTCGTTTTCAATTTATTCTAGTTTTTGAATACGCCAACGTGCGGTGAAAAATAAAACAGTCTTTTTGAATTATACAGCATGGCGAAAAGTGGATACTTCGATGGTATCTCACTCATACAAAGATACCCTTAAGCTGACCATGAACAATGATCTAAAAGGAGGTTTGCGTATCCGTGTAATCGACGATGGATGGGGCGATCCTTCATTCTCGGTGATTTACATCAAAGGTCATTGGAAACAAATAAAGTACACTCAAGTGTTTAAAGGTGCTGTTTCTTGTTGGCAGATATTTGGCCACAAGTAAGTTTAAATGTGTTCTCGCTTACATTTTAAGAAAAAGTAGTTCATTTATCCGCATTTATCAATAATCAATATTGCAAGGGTTCTTTTATAGGAAGAAAACAAGAAAACAGTAATTAGACAGCATTGTTTCACATGTCCATTTTCTTAACTTTTGAAGACGTTGTATCAGTAGTATTGCATGCATAACTACTCTTAAGTGCCTAATTGCCGTCCTCCCGCTAATTAATTTTGGAAAATTTTTCCAACACCCCCGCTCTTATTAGGACCCCCTTGCTAATTGATTTTGGCTCTTTTGTGTTAATTACTGTAGTGAAATAAGCGTAAGCTAAGCTAAAAATTGTCGATGATAAATAATAGCTAAATAATAGTGAAATAAGCGTACTGATTTTAGGTGCATTTTGAGTATTCAGTATATGTCACTTCATGATTTAGACCCCCTGGTAATTGGAACCCCCCGCCAATTAATTTTGAACATAAAATCCGACCCCTACCGTTAATTCTGACCCCCCGTCAATTAGGTACCCAAGAATATATACCTTTTAGAGTACCAGACAACATTTCGAAGCATGAAGCTGGGCTAGAACCATTCAATCGGACAATGGGCGACGCTATTGTTGGAGAGAAGAACATGGGCTCGTCAACAAGTAAGTAATGAATCAAATGTTCAACAACAGTAATCGAAAAGCAATCAGGCACCGCGGAACGTTAAGAAAAGTGGGGGGGGGTCTAAAAAAGTGGGGGAGGGGGGCTAAAACCGTGTAAAAAGAGGCTTTACTGGTAGTTAATTACACAATATTTGGCATTTTTTGTAAAAAGTGGGGGATTAAAGCCCCCCAGCCCCCCTGCTCCGCGGTACCTGGCAATGCTCGATAAACAGAAGATTATGGAAACATCCAATCAATATTTTAATCATTCATCACTCATAGTCAACATTGTGAATTTCTTAAGCAAATTTTTCGTTCTACAAGAAGAATCGCTTGGTTTTTCATGTTCAGTTAACAGAGAACTGTATACGAAACCTCCGTCTTTTGGTCCTTTGGCAGAACAACATTAGCAGCTTTGCTTTTTAATACACTACTCGGTGACAAAATCTTAATGTAGAATGCATTGAATTCGGCTAGCGCTTTCCATTAGCTTTCAGGGGGAGGAAGTTGGATTCGATACATGCAGCTTCCATGATCAAACCATGTCTACTTACTTTGAAAATGCAAACATTTTTCTCAAGGCTTTGGAATGCAATTGTACCCTCAAGCTTTGGCTCTAACCTGTAGTCCTTTGCAAACAATATATTTTACGTTTTTATAGGCATAGAAGGTAAAAGCTAGAAAACCAATGTGCGAATAAAATTGTGAAATCCAAAATGGAAAAATGAGAAAAAAGGAAATAAGGAGTAGTCACTACCACCTGGTTACAGCCTCAAACCCAAATGGGGGGTAGTTGTGTGTGCCCCTTGTATATTTTGAGAAATTAGCTTGAAAAGGGTAGAAAATGATAAAACAGCAACTCATCAGCCAGAAACTCATGAGGGACATTACGGGACTTTAATTCGGTATGTCTATTTCTCGTAAGCGCAATACTGCGTACAGGATCACGTTTGCAAAAGTAAGGAAATACAGATAAAATATATATGCTACAGCGATAAAAAAAGTAGAAATCGACACAGAGTGCTTACTAAAGTATTTTAGAGTGTAAATAATGTGCCCAAGCATCGTTTAAATTTCAAAAGCTTTCTTGTTTACTTTTGTTTCACATTTGTTTTAGGTAACTACTTTGGAGGATCAACAGGGCGCTGTGATAATGGTCCTGACAACTTCTGGCATAAAAATAATGGACAGGGAGAGCGGCAAGCAACGGTGACGCTACGAAGAGATATGTATGCAGTTGATGCTGGCATCTATACGTACGTTGGGAGGAATTCTGGGACAGCAGAATACATCATAAAGGACATTTATGTATGGTAGTGAACTTCGTAATCATATCATTAATTTTGCACTTGTACATGGCCAATACTGCTGTGTTTTCAACTAATTTTTTTTCTTATATAACAGATAGTAGTCGGCAATACAAAAATGTTTTGCAATATTTTATGATAGCTTTGTACATGTCATTTCTAGCTGGTCAGCATGATACTTAACAGAAATCCCTGTACGGTAGCTTTATTCGGTGAAGTGGACAGGAAAGTTATTTTTCTCCATGAATGGTGCAGAACTGGGCTTTCTTAAACTGTTGGTGAAATTGAGTATCTCTCGGTTAACATGCTAAGGCAGTAGCCAGAAAGGACAATGCGTAACAAACATTGTTTCCATCAACCACGTTTATGCAACTAGATATAGACAAAGACAATTTTAATCCTTTTCCATCTTTTCTCGAGCCACTATACCGACAAGCCAGAGTTTTTACCGACTATCTCATGAAAATTGAGAACGGTTTCATAACCCTTTTAACCCCCCTGCTGTCGTAATAGGACTGGAATCTAAACAATAATTTATGTTAATTATGTTATGATATTCTTTCTGCTTGTAAATATTGTAAATGAAATTCGCTGTCACTAGTAGGTTCATAATCTCAATATGAGTTGAACTTGACTAAAAAACGTGTTTGTAGAAATTTCGTTTATGGCTTCTACTAATTTTATATTTCCTTGCAATTTTGAAATGAAATACAAATGTCAGGGTAAATTCACGATACATACCCTGAATCATTCTAGACTCTCTAACAGTCAATTCCTAGAGTGTATCTACTTAGGATCCTATCACGATTCTTCATAAAAGCACCTTGGCACATCTTCGCTAAATATCTTGTTATAATTAAACTAAATTCAGCATGGTACAAAATTTTATCTCTTATTTACTTACGATCCTGGTTTAACCAATAGGAAAATGATCCCAAATGACCTGCCGGCCTTAATAAAACCGGAAGTTAATACTCAAATCACAAATGACGGAGTTTAGAATCAACTTCAGACAGATCTAAACACAAGAACAGAAAATGGATGTCGACAAGAAAGCTTCCATATCCAAAGTTAGCTTTGGCGTTGTCGTGATAGGTGGAATGCTTATCGCTGAGACAGTTTTCTTGCATTTGAGGACATACAGAACTGAAAACTACTTGACAAAGAGGATAAATGATTTGGAAAAGCAGCAACAAATCATCAAACAACAGTTGGAAGCATTTCAAAATCATGAAATTGAGCAAAAGCAAAATGGCCTAGACGATCCCTCCGGTCATTTGATAGCCGCAATCAAAAAATTAGAAAGACACAAAGGAAGGTCAAGACGTGACATCGAAGAAAAAGTTGATTCTATATTGCGAATATTAAAATCGTCATCTCATGAGATATTGCAGCCTTTTGACAAAAATTCAGACTTTGGAAGAAAATGCCGAAATGTCACATTAGTGTGCATGAAGGGGGAAAGAGGTAAACCAGGCCCGCGCGGAGCCAAAGGGGCCAAAGGTGATGTTGGGCAGCGAGGAGTCATTGGGCCTGCGGGTGTTATGGGTCCGCCTGGAGAGAAGGGTAGCCGGGGGCAAAAGGGTGACAGTGGATCACCAGGAAGGTCAATAACAAAGCCAAAAATTGTATCAAAATTTCCCAAAATCCTTTACAAAAAGGAAGGCACAAATATGACTCTAGTTTGTGAAGCTGAAGGAAACCCTAAACCAATTATGCAATGGGCCTTTGGGAAGCAGAAGCGAGGAATGAGGTACACATTTCCAACTGAGGGTGCTCTGGTTATATCAGATATAAGCGAGAATGACAATGGCAGAATTTCATGCTCTGGCGAAAACATTCTCGGAAAAGATATGGTTGAAATTGAGCTATCGGTTCTAACAAGGCCTAAGCTATTTCTAAACTCTAGAAAAGTAACAGGGACGACAGGGTTTCTTTTAGAAGTTCAGTGCAATGCCACTGGTAATCCAGTTCCAAAGCTCAGCTGGAAAAAAGCTTATGGAGTGTTGAGGGGCAAGGAAGTACTGTCTGCAGATCAGAAAAGCAACACGCTAACATTCACTAATCCTGTTTCTAATGAAGCTGGATACTATATCTGTCAAGGAGCCAACGACAATGGCTTAGCAACTGAATCTCTTTTTCTTGACATCCAAGATAGGGTTGTTTGTTCGTCGTTGAGGAAAAGCGGGCAAACAAAAAGTGGCATCTATACTGTTAACCCAGATAACCGCATCGCTTTCTCTGTTTACTGTGATATGGAAAATGAAGGGGGCGGCTGGACGGTAATACAGAGACGGACTGATGGATCCGTCGATTTCTTTCGAAACTGGGAAGAATATAAGGAAGGTTTTGGGAACTTGGAGAATGAATTTTGGCTTGGCAATGAAAACATACATCGATTATCGAAGAAAAAAGATATGATGATTCGATTTGATCTTGAAGATGTCGATGGAAAGAAAGCGTTTGCTGAATACAGTACATTCTACATTGACGGTCAAGAGGATCAATATGCATTGCACATAGGTGCGTATTCAGGAACTGCCGGTGATTCGCTGTCGTATTCAAATGGGCAAAAATTTTCAACGAAAGATAAAGATTATGACTCCGACTTAGACAGTTGTGCTGTACAGTACCACGGGGCCTGGTGGTATAAATCATGTCACTATTCAAATTTAAATGGAAAATATCTAAATGGTTCACATACCTCCGCAGGTGATGGAGTAAACTGGTGGAGTTTCAAAGGCTACTTTAATTCGCTTAAAAGGACAGTTATGAAGATAAAGCCACAAACTGTATAAGCAGTCACATTTTCATTGGTGCCCGAATGTCGATAAATAATGGATTTTGCATTCATCAAACTAATATCTTGTATAATCTTTATAGATACGTACTTACTTTTCTAAAGTTAATTTTAGAGAATAAAGTGTTATAACATTTGTCGCTTTTATAGAAATTTTTGCTAATAGTACTGTATGTTCTTTATTCTTTTGAAGAAATAAAGTAGAGTTTATCTTCAAGAAGTAATTAACTCTGTCACCTAATTCAAAGAATTTCAAGATCTAAATTAGAATTAATCGATTAGTTCAATCATTCTCTACTTGAAAGCAAACAAAATTGTTGAAAGTTTAAACACACGCAACACGCAAAAAAGGGGAAAATCGAGGAACAGTCAACTGCTAGTTAAAATGGCGAGGACTCATTTGTCCGACTGCTAGTTAAAATGGCAAAAAAGGAAGCACATAATCTTATTTCAAAATATCAATAACAATGTATTGCACTAAAATGAATCACAGTTCTATTCTGGGATACGCATCCAACGAACACGAGTGACTCCATCCACTGTGCAGGGCCGCCGGACGCAGGTTTGAACAGGGAGGCCAAATACAGGTGCGGATCCAGAGCAAACTCGAAGGAGGGGCAGTTGGTAGAAAAATTTTCAAAAATTGATGACGAGAGAACGCTGTATACAACAATTTCAGGTTCATTTTGGGAATAAACAACATAACTTTTAAGTAATCCTTGTAGCAAATTAACCTATCGGTCTGAGAAACTTTTTCGCCTGATTCTCATTCTTCAAAAGGGGCGCACAATTTCCAAAAAAGGGGCGCCATACTTGCTTCAACTCGTCGAGGGAGGGGCAACTGCCCCTAGTCGCCCCCCCTTAAATCCGCCACTGGGCCAAAACGAATTAAAAGGGCACGAATATTTTTTATCCGAAACATTAGTAAGTGTCAAAAATGGTACAGATTTCATGGTAATTTAAATATTTATAAAAATATTGAAACACGCTGAGCATAGTAAGAACTATCTTCACTGAAAGTAGATAGATGGCTATGTACTCCATTTAGGGACCACGCATTCTTGATCATAATTAATTGTATAGCTTGTCAATGACCACGCACTCTTGATCATAATTAATACGCTGTACTTATTTTCCTTATAATTTGCATTGTAAATGGATTTGGTCCCGGGTAAGAAGCAGGCACACACCCTTCTTTCATACTTGTGGCAGGCGCAATATACTCAACAAAAGTTCAGATTTATTGCAACATATCAACGAATCCAACCCAAAATATGAACTGAATGGAATTTTCAAATTCTTAGTCTCTATATTCTTCAAAGTCAATTCCAGTCCCTCTCCCTTTCAAAGCGAAGTTTCAGTCTCTATAATTATCAAAAGCCCATTCGAATAATGATTTCAATTTTCTTACTTTTATATTTAAACAATTAAGTCTCCCTTGGCATTCGCGCCTTTCCATCACCACTTGAACACATAAATTTATTCGCCTCCATGGAATTTTTTTTTGAAAGCTACAAAATTTTATGTTTAAATCATCTTCACGCAATCGGCTGGAGGTGCGAGCACATCCTTCGCTGCCATAGCAAAATTAATTTGCAACATTGATTCGGTTTATCTCATCAGTCTTATGAACGAAACAAGTTTTCAATTCTCCTTAGACTTGATCCCGGCGGACTCAGTCAGTTGGTCAAACGTATTACATGTGAGTTCCGAAAAACTCTGAGAAAGGGTGGTCTGGAAGCTAGAATTCTAGGACATAGAATCTTAAAAATAGGGTTGCTTTTTTAATCAGTCAGAGGAAACACAAAAGGATTTACTGATATGATGTTACAGATAATTTTTTAGGTAAACCAATGGCAGATTGAAGTACAACAAATTTTGCAGTAGCATCTAGTCTTGTATACTGTTCTAATCCTAGATAAGAAATTCAAGTCTTTGTTTAAGTCTTTGCTAGCATGTACTCATTGCAGGGACACAACTTTTGCATTTCTTTATAAAAAGTAAGCAATATAATGCAGTTATACATAAGGGATTGTTGTTAAAATCAAATTTAGTGAACTCTGCTCAGGGGCGCAGTGGCTGGGGGGGGGGGCAGGGGGACAGCCGCCCCCCCTGGCAAAAATTTTGTCAGATTGTCGGAAAATCTAACGCTTGTCGGAAAATTTGAAATATTAGACAAAATGTAAGGTTTTCATCGATCCTGTCCAAAAAGGTCGCATATTTTTTTAAACCTGTCGTAAAATAGGGCATGCTCAACCCTTCTTATTTGTTTTCATTAGAGTATTTATCGGAATCATCGCATTGCTGAAATTTGTAAAGGAAATTAACGCTCTGGTCTCAGTTATTTTATAAACTCCCATTTCCGACAGTTAAAATTCAACTCAGTTCATTTCGAAATGAATTCGCTGGTGTTGTAGAAGACGCAAAAAGTTAATATTTTCGCCATGACTTAGAAGAGGAAAATTTTGTCGAGCGACGAATACGCAGAATAAAAAAGATGCCAGGGGAAAATTGCATAGATGAATTAGAAGGAAATAGGGAATCCGTATACCATCGTGATAGTAGATACACCTATCAGCTCAATGAATACAAGATTCACGTCTCATAAGGCGATTTTGACAGATTTTGCCTTGCTCAACCCTGAATGTTTTCAAAAAACAATTGAAAGGCAGTTGTGTGCAGTGTAATTCAAAAAGGTTGCGAAGAATTACGGCCTGGATGACGAAAGATTAAGAGATGAGTACAGCTCTTTCGTCAATAATTACCGTAAATTTTGGAAAGTTAGAGAAAAGAGCAACCCTCTCCCGGCTACAGGAGAAAGAGAAAACTTTTCAGTTCCATTCAGTTCTTCAGTTGATGATAAGTATAACCTGCAAAACGCCTTTCCACAGCTGGTCCTTCTTTACAAGGTTCGCGTCACTTTGCCAATAGGTTCAACAAAGTATGAAAGAGCTTTTTCAAAGCTGAGGATTGTAAAAAAAATCGGCTACTGTCAACGATGGGACAAGACCGCCTTTCCTCTTTGATAACAATCAACGTCTGATAACAATATTTTACAGTCGATAGACTATGGTGACATTATCGATTTGTATGCTGCCACACCTCTTTTGAGAAAGATGCTGCTTGAGTAACAGTTTATATAAATTTCAGTTGAAAGAAAACTATTCTTTTGGACGCGTTATATCTATTTACGGTTTAGCATAAATAAATGCAAAGTAATTATGATGCGATTTAAAATTTGCCAAAAAAACTTTTTGCTATAAACAGCTATAAACACTAACTTGACAGTTTATTGTCTAGTATAGCGAGAAGACTTGTAGAGTGTAAATTTATAACTAGTTGCAGTTTTGTTTATAGCGATTTATATTTGGTAAGTTTTGTTAGAATAAAGGCTATTGTTGAACTTGAAGGTGTATAACGAACGATCCATTCGTTAACGATTTCCAGATCCATTCGTGATATTGTAGTATCAAGTGTTGCAGTATATGCAGCAAGGGTAATCTTCAAGGAATGTATTGAGAAAAAATTTGTCGGAAAAATCATAGTTTTATCGGAAAATTTTCAGCTTTGCCCCCCCAAAAAGTTAACTCCCACTGCGCCCCTGACTCTGCTGTTTAAGAAAAAGAATGGTTCCAACATGAATTGGTATCAAAAATTCCTGCTCAAGCTTGAATATTCACAGTGAAAAGAGTTACAAAATTTTGACAAAGTCAAAGAATAGGGTACATTTTACGCAACCCAGAATCAGAGATAGGGGTCCAGTTTCTACTTACAGGAATACACACAATATACATTGGACCATTTGACTGTGCCTGCCGAGGATTTGATGTGGACCTTCCAGTGATGCAATTGTTGCTGAAGATATCCTAAAGAAACTTTTTCGCAAAACTGGCAGTCTCCTTCACAATTAATATTGTTCATCACAGGAGCTTGCACTTTTTGCATCAAGACCAAGTAAAAGTTTAAGGAAATTTTAGTGAATGGTCCTCCAACAACGCCCAGATTCAAGTTATTTAACTTAGCTTCTATAGGCAGAATATCTGGCAGTGAAAAATACACGCAATATATTTTTGGGGCACTTGTTTATACTTTTTGCAAACAGGGGCGGCCTGTGCCCCTGTGCCCCCTTGGTCGGGCGGCCCTGCTGTGTGGCTCAGCAATTTAGCTGATTCAGCATATGCCCACGTAGATGACGTAATACAATACATCTCAAAGCCTGACTGCGCAGGAGAAAATGTCATTTTGGGGACAGAAATAACTTGTTTTCTTGCATAGCGAAAGTTTATCTGTTAGAATAACCTTGTTTGCACTTACAGAGCAAGATCAAACGTGTGAGATACTGGGAATTATATGGTTGTGTTTCGAGCTACTTCCAGCAACATTTCACTCAGTGCAAAGACGGGAAAACTTCTTGAAAAGAGGACAAAGTTGACCAGGGCCCAAGGTTAGGCCTTCGACAAGTAAAAATATTATTCAATTATAATCAAGTGGAATTTGCAACAAAGAATCAAAATGTTCGGATCTGGTAACAATATGGAAAGTATCCTTTTTATCAGAAAACCTGCAATTCCTTTTCTTTCTTCATTTCATGAATACGAAAACAATGTTTTTGCAAACAATTCAATTCAACCAGTGAAATTTACCAGCCTACCGCCTGTAAACATATATATATATTTTTTTCTATACTCTTACATCCTTAATTTTTTACTCTTACTGTTATAGACTACTTCAAACTGAAATGGAAATTATAATCTTGAGTTTAAATACGTCACTGGGACATATGACTCGATAGCTCCTGGCGAGTTTTTCTCATGTGTCCTTCAGCATAACAAACCACTTTATCTGATGTAATAAATTAATTAAATTTTTGAAAATGCTAACTTTTGTATTCTAAATTTTAATTCTTGGTATATTGTAATTAACATTTGTTTTTGCTGATAAAGATTTTGAGTTTGAGTTTCTAGTAAGAAAACACACGATAAGCAAGGGATTTTCCTTGACTGATTTTTTCTTTTGAAAGAGCACCTTTTCAATTTGAAGGTAGGTTGGTTTATTTAAGTTGGCTACCATATCACTCCAGTTAAAAACCACACACAACTAATTTTCTGATCAGGCTGCTAATTTCTAATAAAAGGAATAACTTTTGAAAAGTAGGCTAATATAAATGAGTTTCTTGTGAGACGTTGAGAATAGCAGCATCAACCCAGAAAGGCAAATAACCCCACGACTGACAATAGATGAACAACACTACTTTTACTTCTATTCTACATTGATACTGAGCAAGACAGGGTATCGGTATAAGGCTCAGAGTGCAAGAAATAATAGATTAATGGATAAAAAGTGTTAGAAGATGCGGAAAAGCTTTAGTAAATATATTATAAAATGTTGGCTTTTTTCAAAGCCATTTTCAAGTTCTGTACCACCAAAAGACTGTTCATATCTAACTTTAAAGTATTATCTATGCTGGCCTTTGGCTATTGTATTTGCAACATCTTCCTGGATCTTTTAATTTTTGTAAGGGGATATTCCAGATTATTGCTTCACTAAGCAAAAGCATGCATGCCTTTTTGGGTTACCATCTATAGTCACTATATCAACCTTTAGAATAATGCAATTCGTTTGTTGAAATTACTAAATGAAAGTTTCTTGAAATACAAATTAGAATTATTTTAGAGTATTCATCTTCCAATTATTTTATCTTAGCCAAATAGAAATCTTCAAGTTGACATAGGTAAATTTTTCTCTCAGCGAGTTAAAGTCCAAATCTGTTTATCTACCTATATATAATTATAATTTGATGTTATCTTTAAGCCCTGTTTATAAACAATATTAAAGGTCCTTGTTTTAAAATCATTGGCAAGATACATACCCATATGATTTTTTTTAAAGTTTGCAGCCAAGAATTTAGAAAGGTCTGCAAAAAAATGTGAAAGAGAAGAAAAAGCAGAGAAAGCAAAACTTAAAAAGGTGAATCAAGATTACTGAATTATTCTGAGGGTTTTTGTTAGATGTTGAAAATATATTACTTTTGATAAATGATGATAACAATGATGTTAAAGAATGATAAATTATGATAAAGTTGTTGCTTTTAAATATTTATTGAAAAAGATGATTGAAAATTCTTTCTTTTATTGATTGATTATTTTTGTCATTGATAGTGATTTATAGATATATGGTTCTTTTTAAATTCAAGCTCTGTAATGAATTCAGTCATAGAGCTATTCATAATCATCATAAATCTTCTTTAGAAATCACCAGATGCATATTATCTATGAGAATATTTTATTTCTATATTAGGCCATTCAAAAAGGAAATATTGAGGGTGCAAGAATACATGGAGAAAATGCTATTAGGCAAAAAAACCAGGTAAGGAATTGTCAATGGAAATCTAAATATTTTAAATCATATTCATTATTTCCTTTTCTGTGTAATGACAAAGCAAAGTGTGACACTATTTTACAAGATCTTGAGTGTAACCAGCTCGTAACAAGTACAGTGTTGGATCATTTTCAAAAGGCATCATTCTCTCCAGCCATTGGATGTGCTTCTAACGTGCACCCTTGTGTGTACCATTTCTCAATGAGATTTCACATGATGGCACATTTTCTACCCCAATCAAAAGTTTCCTACAATATTCTGCTATTGAAAATTTGGTGTGCAATTTCACATTTTTGTATCACTACAATGGCTTGATGCATTTAGATATCTGTCACACTATGCATACAGACATGCACCTCAAATCTTCAAAAAATAAAAGGGTTGCTATTAACAGTCTAGGTGTGCTAGTAACAGGAGGACAGTGAAATCTTGGATGCATCAATGACATACTTAGGTCATCATTAATTTCAAGTCACATAGTTGCTGGTAAAAGTCACCAATAAAAGCTAGAAGTACCAAGAAAATTTTAATATCGATTTCAAAGGGGTATTTTCTAAGATTAGTCCACAATATAATATTTTACAAATTAAGCCAAAAAATTCTTTATTAAGTTCAAATTTCTCTCAAGTTTTTATATCTCGATAGGCACTCAATTATCTACGAATGGGTTCCCGAGTAGATGCTGTTGCACAACGAGTTCAGACTGCTTGCACCACTAAACAGGTATAATGCCCCTTAAAAAAATCTATGTGCTGATTTATCTTTCAGTTTTTGACAGTTTCCTGTTGATTTTCAAACAACTTCAAATGATGTTTAAAGTCAGTCAAAAACTGTATTACCAAAAACAGGTTCTTTATGCAGAGGTGTAAGTATAGAGTCCTTGGTATAACCAACTTTCACTTAGAGTTAGGAAAGTCAGGCTCTCTGTTATTCTAGGTGTAGGAATCATGAGGTGTGGCCAAACCAAGATGAAGGACCAGGAAACAACTTGATAAGCTAGACTTATCAGGGTTCTGAAAACTGCCTCGGAAAGCTAGGTAGTAGTGAAAATATTGCAGTCTTATCTACACTAAAGTTTTAAGTACAGACACAATTGTTACTGATTACTGAAAGTTTTTTTATTAACAGGTAACAAAATCCATGGCAGGTGTTGTAAGTTCAATGGACTCAGCTATGAGGTCAATGAATCTGGAAAAGGTTGTTAAATTTTGATAGTTTAGTTGTATTTTCATGTTTACTTAATAGTAGTAAGGCACAGTTTATATTCTTTATATTTTAAATTGTTCTGGAGAGGAAGAAGTGCTATTTTAACTCTTTTACTGTTCCAGTATGAAGGCCCCTCTTGATTCAGAAATTGATATCTCAAAGTACCTTTTAGGGTAATTTTAGTCATTTGTGAAACCTGTAATCTTCATTTATGTTTGCGTAAAAATTATGCTATTTATCAGGAAATTTCACCTGTGGTTTCCAAGATTTAATCAGAACTGAATGTGAGCTTTTAAACATCCAACAGGTCTCAGCTTTGATGGACAAATTTGAAAAACAGTTTGAGGATCTTGATGTACAAACTGGCTACATGGAAAATGCCATGGGGGATACAACAACACTCACTGTGCCACAAGTACTCAATTTTTTCTCAAGCATAATTATTATTCTTGTAATTCAGAACTGTATTCATTACAAATGCTGGGATTTATGATTTAATAAACACATTTTAAGCTGTTTTATACAAAAAATGCAAAAAATGTCAATTATTGCCACTAATTACTGCTAACTGATTCAAGGTTTCTTTTTTGAAACTCACATGGCTAAAATGATGAAATATGTTCAATGTTGTATTATATTTTATAGAAATTCAACATTGTGTTATAAATTTTATCATATCATGAGTGTTGAATCTCTACTATATGTTATGTAATGTGTTTTAAAAATTCTGAAAAACTCTATGAAATGTCGAAAAGAAAATCAACTTCATTACTAAATGTTGATAATTATCAAACAGGGTCAAGTCGACAGCCTGATGCAACAAGTTGCAGATGAACATGGGTGAGCAACATTCGAAAACACTTAAATATGTTTAATATTTTAATATATTTTATATTAATAGTTTAAGAAAGAGCTAAGGAGGGAAGGATAAAGCTTGAATTAAATGAAGGGAGTGTATTTGTTGTAATCCTTTAGAGACAGTCTTCATAAGAAAGAATCAGAAGATTAAAATTCAAGGTTTAGATAATATTAAAGCAACGCTGATACTAGTACCCCAATTCAGGATATATTTCTTTAGTTTAAACACCTTGTGTTTAAGAACCATTTTTCAGTCTGACTCATTATAAGGTTTTGAATTTAACGAGCAATGTGTCCTGAACCTATTTTTGCAACAAGACATGATTTCTTTTGCCAGGGCCCATGAATCGCATTACTCTGGAAAAGGAGATCCTCTTTGTGTGGATTTATTCATGAAATTTCAGTAAATAGGTGGTAGCGTTACAAATGTTTGGTAGTCTAAAACCTAGTGGGAATCATTCTGTAAGGTTGAAATTAACCAATCCAATATTTACAGTCAAGCACCCATCTTTCCTACTTCTGGCAGAATCTTTGATAATAGATTTTAATAATTGTAGTTTGGAACTAAACATGGAGCTACCTCAAGGAGAAATGGGGTCAGTTGGTACAGCAAGTGCAGCTACTTCAGCATCACAAGAACAGGTATTGAAAGCTAACTTGAAATATCTCTAGTATGATACATCAAAGCTTATCAAGTCTTCACATGGAACAAATAAATTTAAGCAATGGCATGTAAAAGCAAAATTTATTTTGTCCCTAATTAAGCATAACTGGCAGACATCAGTGGTCAGGAATGTTAGGACTTGTTATGCAGTTAGATTAGAAATAAACAATGTTTTTGAGGCTTCCAGTGCTGTTGCACAATGCACATTGACCTGGCTTAAACTTGAAGGGGTTAGGCCATACATGGATTGGGCCCATCTGATATCAAGCTTTTATGTAAAGTCAGCGCAGATTGTTGTTAATTTCTAGCTAAGTTTTTAAAAACTATTGATAAAACACTACCACTTGTTACAATCATGATTCTGTGTTGTCTTGTAACAGTAGTAAATCATAACTTGATCTGCATTCTTTGTTGCAGATTCAGTAAACAATATTGCTTTAGACAGAGTGAATTTAATCTTTATTTTAGATCCAATTCTATGTTTTACAGTTTTAAGTCGGACATTTATTTTAAGTTCTTCCTTTAATTTTAATTTTTTTCTGTGACAGGATGAACTTTCAGCTCGCTTGGCACGTCTAAGATCAGATGTTTAGGTTCCTGGAATGGAACTGAAAAACAAAATACCAATCCTGTAACTAATGTAAAGTACCTTTGACTTCTCTTTTTCACTTGGTTTATTTTATCCTAAAGATTATGTCAAAGTTAGTTGTTACAGAATTGCGCAATTATTATGAATGGTCTTATTCCCAGGCATTTTGAAAAACATACAAAACCCTTCATTCATAAAGAAATTCCGTTTTATATATTCCAGCCCTTTGTCTTCAAATCCTCTGCATTGGTAATAATGTAATTGATTGCTTATTTAAATTGATTGTTCTTTTAAGGAATCTGAGTTAATTACTCAGTTTAGGTATTATTACTTACACTTCACTTGTCTAGTACTGCATAAACTTGGCATCTAATTGCACAAATAAACAAAAAATCTCTAACAGAATATAACAATAACAATATTGATGTGTTCATTGTATTTTGACAACAATATATATCCCTGTTATTGATTTGATTTGTGCCTTTGTATCTCATCAGATTTGTTCTATGCAATGAAAACTAATTTTTTTTATAATTAATTTTACAAAGAGTATTAATTTGTTAAGGTTCTAGTAATTATTAACGCTTTGTGTAGCCAGTATCAATTAAAAAAATGTGTTAAATGATACTGTATTCTTTTCTGAAGGTGCCAATTGTTTAAATATTTTGGTATAACATATTTGAATTGTTCTTTGTCTGTAAGATTTCTTATAAATTTAAATGCACTTTGTTAGAGTGAAATATGAACGGTAAATATCAGTTTCCCATTTACACTTATCTTGGTTTGGCCTAAAGGAAAATACATGGCCTGGTTCCTCAAATTTTACTTGCATTTTGTGGTTTTCTGGTAGGGGTGAATTCAGATTATATTCAGGACCAATGCTAGCTAAGGTCCCATTAAGTGAAAAAGTGGGTAAGCCATCTAGTTTTAACCAAAAAATCCAGAAAATGTACTGATGAAGCACCTGTACATGGCACAAAACTACTTGTCTTTGCAACAATAATTTTTCAAGGGGGTGTCACATCCTCATGCCCCACCATAGCAAGGGTCTGGTTACAGAAACTAGCGAGCTGCAGGCTAGAAAATGTTACACTTCATTTAAAAAACCACCTGAATCATCAAGATTGCTAGAGTTGCAATTTCAAAATTGTTAAAAAATCAAGCCACAAAGAGAATCTAAGCTGCAACCCCCTCCCCCCAAATTAGATGTTATGTTACTAGTGGTTTTTCAATACTCTTGAAAATTTGAAACTCAGAGAAGCTCACAAATACTTGATTAACAGGTTACAAAACATTGTGTAACCTTGTTATAAATAAAACAAAACCATACAGACTCCTTACAAAGTGATGAAATCAACTTTAATTATCAAAGTTGGAAATACATATTTAAAACAAAGCTAAAGTGTAATGTATTTACAACATAAAAAGATTTACTTGTACAAAGTTGGCCACATAAGAATTACTTAATGAAAACTCTGCTGTAATGAAAGACCTGATGGAAATGAGATAAGAGTGAAAGAATTTTGGCACATGAAATTTGTTGAAGAGATATAAATATTTGTTTTAAATAGGGACACCCTTTTTTACTTCTGCAGTGCCAGCATTGACAGGGGTACCTCATGTCCAACAGGAAATAGTTGATCACAGCACAATTAAGTGGGTTAAAAAATTGAGACAGCATACATTCTTATATGATATAATTAAGCTTCAAAGTGTTTTTGAATCATTACCATATGATCAACAGAACCAACTAGTGAAATTATGAAGATTTTAAGTTGCTATTTATAAAAACATAAGTAAACGCACAATCTCTATTTAGTAATTAAGTCAAAGGATTCCTTCATGTTAGGTCTGACTTGCAGGTCTGAATGGAAGGACTGTCTGGCCCCGCTCTGGGTCACGCATTTTGAAGATTCGCACATTGTTACCAGCAGAAACGTTGCTAATGAAAGAACAGCAATATTTAAATGTTTTATCAAATTACATTTGGGGGCAACCTCCCAGGCTCCATGTTAATGGTAGCCAAAAGCAGCTCCACACATATAAGAAAAAATAAAAATCGTGAAGAAACGGGGCCTATATATGTTTTCTTAATAAAACCGCTGCTGGGGCTAAGAAGCTAACACGAAACTGCCCTTCCAACAATCACATATTACTTCACTAGTTCTTCACTTAATGATATTCATCTGTGAACTAATTGCTACAGATTTCTTTAAAGGAAATAAATATATGTAAAGCCGTATATTCTTTCTATTCAAGAGAACTCCTATCTCCCAAAGGAAATAAAGAGAGTGATAAGTCAAGGATATCATGCCAAAAAGAATCCCCTCAAATCATAAGGCATTTCCAAGGGTATCTCAGTTCATAACTACAATCTTACTTTTGTGTAACAGTATCTAAAAATAAAAATGACTTCATGCAACTTTGCGGGTCATTGTGTACATGTAACATTTAACTCATATGAGGAGCTTTCTTAAAAGGATCTTCTTTTGTAATTTTACCCTAACATATTTATCCAGTAGTTAAAACCAACAAGTATCACACAATTTGAAAGAAACCCACAATGCTCTTTATCATCATTTAGTCACTTAATTGACCTTCCAAAGTAATAGCAAATAGAGAAGTTGAGATCATCAGTGCTATCAAGTGTAAATATTAAGAAAATTTTCCAGTTGATCTGTTCTTAATATTTACAATGTTTGTTTAATTTTTCTGCCTGCTTTCATTTTACCGTGTTCTTTTTCAATTGTATGTGTTCTCAAATTGAATCAATGTACATGCAAGGCCAAAGGGATACTTTTATTATCTGGATAGAGGATCTGTTGTGCAGGGAGGCAAAGCGCCAAGTGAAACTGTAAGACAGTGTCCCAGTGTGCCCTCATGTTCTGGCACCCCTGAATTGGTGTGATGTGAAAATAAGAATTTTGCAGGCTTCCAATAAATGTCAAAGGAATTCAACAATGTTTGACTTTGTTATCCTTATCAAACTATAATATGCCTTCCAAAAGTATTGGGACACTAAGCTCTGTTTTCAAGAGCAAATTCAGCCATAGAAGTCTCAGCTGGGAACAAGTTGGGTTTTTACAAAAGCAGGTGTCATTCACAGATAAAAATTCCCTGTCCCACAAATTTTTTTTATATTTGCTGCTGACCAGAACAACCAAGTTAAGACAGCAAGTGAAAATTCTTCAAATCCATAAAACTTAATAAAAATTCTGTATTTGATGTATCATTCTGGATATAGCTCGCATCCGGCAAGTGTGGAAAATCTGTTGTTCTGTCGAGAAACTGCCAGATTTCAGTAATGAACGATAAATTTGTTTACCATCTGTTGTTCCATAAACCCTGATAACCCCCCAATAAAACAACATAGGAGATTCAGAAGTACATTTTTGTATGATTTGAAATATATTTGCCCAGACTATCAACATTGTTCTGGGGGAAGGGGCAAAAATAGAGATATTTGGTGGGGGGAGGGGTGGGGGAAGCAAAATATAAAAATATAATGGCGATTGCTCTGTGTTTCAGGTAATTTTTGCAGGCATTGCAGGTAAGCTGTCCAGTGTTTTATTTGCAATGAGGACCCAAAAAGTCTTTGGGTCCAAAGACAAGCCCTAAAATACGATGAGCTTTAATGCTGTTTCTTGAATCGCTCCGTGGTAATTGATGTTTTAATTGATGTCAAAGCTTTTTAAAACTTTCTTGGCGAATTTAGGTAGTTAATGTTCATTTGCAAATGTTAAAGCCCAATTGACAAATGCTTGCAATTGAAGCAAGCAAATCAAGTTGACTTAGTTGTTACACCGCCACTCTCTGTTGAAGACTGTAGCTATTTTTCAAATAGTAACTTTCCAGTGACTCTGATGTTAAACATAGAGGCCTAGCAGTGATATAAAACATAGGTGATATGAAGTTTGAACTAATAAAATCATCATCGCCAACTGTTTAGTTTCTTATTTTAGAAAAGAGTAAACGATAATAAAACATTATGGCTGATTAGAAAGTGTATAGGTGTTTTTGAGGCAGAAAACATGAAAACTCAAAGACCTTTTTAATCCGCTTCTGTAAACAGTGTGGAAGCACAAAGAGGGTTTTTTGGAAATGCTCCAAACAATCTTGCAAAATAGGAAGCAGTGTGAACAGTAAAAACCACAAAACGGACATTTTTACTCCGTTTCTGTGAACAGTGTGAACGCACAAAACGGACATGTTCCTCTCCATAGACAGATAAAAGTGAAAACCTAACAATGTGAACGTGCTAAAGCTCTGTTTACACGATACTCTTTTCATTTGACATCAATTGGTTTCATACTAGATCGGCCCTCTTTTTTACACAAAAATTATCCAATCTGATATGCTTCATACAGTTTTCGCATTTTAAAATTAAAATGCTCTAGATGCAGAATTTAACCAATTGGAAACACCTCTTTGCTTGTGTAAGGGGTTGAATCGCATGAAGATGTCATATGAAAACGCTGCTGTGCAGAGATGATGAAACAAAGGCAACCCCCTCTCCCCCCGGCAGTATGCGTTTTGATGCATTACATAATTCTCATGTAAACAGAACACCAAATTCATGATGAAATGAAAAGGGTAACATGCAAATACTAGGCAATTTCATGTCGGATTTGGAATCTAATACGATGTGAAATGACAACTTTGTTGTTTAAATAGGACCTAAAAAAGTTTCCTGTAAAGGTGGTAACGCATAGCCTTGATAAGGCATGCAATAAACCGCACTTCTTGTGGAAACGGGGCGTGTGCCAAGGTGTGCGCGTGCGATCGCACGCCTTTCCCAGGATGGCCTGTAGTCATTAATTTCAGAGTATCACCCTATTAGTACCGTCATTTTGAGGAAATTTCAGAGTAGCACCCTACAGTGACTAAACGAACGTTTCTGCCAAATTTCTACTGGTGCAAAGGTTCAGACTTCCCATTCAATCATATATCGATAAAGTCAACAGCACTTTATTTTCCTACAAATGTAAGAAACAAAATGAGTTACCTCATATCTTGTGGTGTAAGAAGCAGAAACTGTCTGTTGTTTTGCTCTTTTGCAATTTTCAGGAGCATTTCCATTGATATACGTCGATTCACCATGTCCTTAGAAAAAAAATAGCAAACAGTCAGAAAGTTTATGATTGCAACACGGTTCTTTGAGATAATCTCCAAATGTAAATAACAGCAACATAGAAGAACATTCATATTGATATACAGCAAAAATTTGATTTGAATGATGAAATTGTCTGGTCTTTGCATATTTACTATAAAGAAAAAGTATAACAGCAAGGCTGGTGACTCAATGGCAGTATTAATGTGTTGTTGTGTTAATGAATTGCTTCAGGACCTGTTGTTTCCTGTTATAGTAAATGTGGTTGTGCTTTTTTTGCAGTATGAATATATATTGTGGTTACAATATATTAAATCCCGTAGGTTTTCCCTACAAACTTCTGAAAATCCCTAAAGTAGGTAGAAATCCCTACGTGTGGCAACACTGAATGGATAAGTTTGCCTCGTTTTGGAGACTTGTTACCGCTAAGACAACAGTCATTTTGTTCCTGACCAATATGACCCTTCAGACCAATATGACCCCAGGGAACATTAGCACTTTATTTTGAAAATTTTGGTTTATCAACTATATTTGAATTGCTTCTTGAGGTCTGGCGTTATTCCTGCTATACTAGACGACTTTGGAGTTCGCAATGCCATAACATAAGTGGGGTAGAAGCTGCGTAAATTGGAACAACGGCCTCAAACATAGAAAACCACTTGTTGAAGCTTTTTTTGTGCTCTTCTCTCTGACCTTCCTTCGTCATGATTAACGCGGCTTTCGATATGTTTTGTTGGGTAATCGGAAAACATTCAATGAGCGCCTTCGATGCCGTGATAACTGCTACAATAGCCTGGTGTTTTTCTTTCTTGCCCAGACCAATATGACCCTCCCTAGACCGACATGACCCTGGTGTCATGTTGATTTGGACCGATGTGACTCCAGGGTCATATTGATTCAAGGGGTCATATCGTTCTGGAACAGTTTCATGTTGTTTCCTTATCGTTTCTACCCGTTTGTACTAGTTTCTTGTTGTTTCCTGTTATAGTAAACGCAGAATATATCTAGAATATCTGTTTTTGCCCAGCCATACACATTAGATTGAACAAAACACACAAAACATACCTTTTGCAAATGCTAAATGTAAATGAAGGGAAAGCAGTGTGGTCGGTTGAAACCACGAAACAGTTATTTTTCCTTCGTTTTTATATGGAGTGTGAATGGGCAAAAACGGATTTTTAATGTTTTCCGCGAATTTTTGTAGAAAATCGGGGCAGTGTGAGCAGTTGCAGGATATCCACAGAAACGAATTAAAACTGCAACAGAGGAGTGTGAACTCGGTGTAAGACTCAAATAAATTTGTTTTCTCACCATGAAAACATCAAATTCATCAAGGACTCGAAAGGGTGATTCCATTGCCTCCCAGAGTGCCATTATGAAGCAAACAGTGGAAAAGGACCGTTCACCTCCAGACAGAGACTTTGTGTCTTTGGAAGCAGTTCCTTTGGCTTGTTCCACATTCACCTACGAAAAACAGACATAAAATGCAGATCGAAATGATGCAAAACAGTAAAGCACTCACTCATTCAAAAATCCTTTTTCTTTATAGATATTTTACCTCTAAAAACTACAAGCAGAGGCTAAGTATTTGTTTAGAGGGGATATTGATGGGCTAGAGGGGACTAAAATGTCCGAAATTTTCCAACAAACATGGTACTTTAAGGAGTTGTAGTCCCGTCCTCCCAATTACTGCACTTCTGTCTTTTACCCTTCCAGACCAATGAAAGAAGCATCTTTAATGACAATGGCTTTTCTCTACTTCCACAAATTCCATCTAGTTCATAATTAAATAGTTCTCACCTGAATCGATAGCATTTCTTTATCGTGGTCGATTTTGAGCTTCCCAGAATAGCCTCTTTGAGAGAGGGTCATTGTAAAGTATTGCTTCGCTCTAATCACAATGTACCGTCTAAAATCGTCAAATTGCCGTGCCCTACGCAGTATTACTTTTTCCAGCATCTAAGGTCGAAAAAATACACAAAATATCTGTCAAAATATTAAATGTGCCAAAATTTATTGCATAAACAACCGAGTTCTATCAAATTTCTTCTAGGGGTATAGCTTTCTCAAGAAGGTGCTATTTCGATAGACCGGGCTTAATGAAGGGTCATACTTAAGGTGATGAAACTCTATTGAAAAATTCTGATCTTGGGGCACAGCATGGTATCAAATAATCATCTTCTGTCCTTGTTTTCAACGGCGAACATCCTTCAACACATACCCTCCTCTTAATATAGGAGTTTAACGACAACCTGGGAAGTGGAGGCTTGAAAGAGTTGGAGAGAGGTGCTAAGTATAGCTTTAAGGTACAAAAGAGGGTGATTGGAACAGAATATGTGGCTCAAAACGGAGATCATAGCTACAATTCTTTAAGGAGACTAAACATATTTAATTAACAGACAAAGGTATTGTACTGAAGTAAAGTAATCATGATTAAATAACAGATGACAGAAAGTTGCAAATTAATTTAAGTGTACAACATAAAATAACAGACGTTAGACTGGAATGTCAACAAAGCAGTAATGAGAGAGTAATCTATAATTATTTTAAACTATGAGAAAGTTTTTTAGCAAAGGATAAAATAGGTTTGGCTGTTTGTTGATGAGTTGCTTCTGAAGTTATTTGCAACTACTGTCTTTAACAGTAGATCATCTCTAATTAACCAAAGGCAAAGTGCTTCTATACTACCATCTTGGCAAGCTTATTTTTTAAGAAGATACAGGTTTAGAGGTGAAAGATCCTTCATTTAGGCTCTTCAATATGGACCATATTGATACTACAACTTGACAACTGCATCAATATTGAAAATAACTCCAAAAATATCATCCCCTTAAAAATTCATAACTCGAAAAATGATTTTATATACATATATTATATATATACATAAACAATGTGCTGCTTTCAAATGCTATAGACGCATATTTCGCTAGACATCAAACATCAATAGAGCAAGGCAATTAAATAATACCTTGTGGAACTTTTTAAAACTAGCAAATCTTTCACAGACTTCTTTATATTTGTTGTATGCCTCGTGGTATCGTTTGGTCACCTCTTCAGCATTTCCACGGCTAATTAATGAACAAAACACATTACGTTAGTAGTAACAGTACAGCCTATCAGCTGAAATGAGTCTGATAATACATCACATTTCGAAAAAAAGAAAACATCCAAACCATCGAAGAAAATATTCTCTCTATGCAAAGTTATACAGCATTTGAGTATTAGGCCCTTGTTCAGTGTTGATCAGTTTCTGTTGATCAGTTTACCAACACCATTATGCGCAATATAGTTGGTAAACTCTCGAAATAAAGGCCAAATACACTATATCTCTTCTGTAACAAAAAATTTACTAAGGTGTGAGTCAGAATTCCCGGTTTCAAATCGGAAATGGAATTGAAAGTAGGAACTAGACTGTTTCTTACTGTGCAGAAAGCATTGTAACAGGAGTAATTGGCCTATGTCTCTGTTTTATCTGGTGAAACTTGACAAGAAATCAGTACTGTTTGCAGAGATAAGTACTTGCAACTTATTTTCATGGTGAGCTAATCTTTAACAAAATCATTAGTAGACACTTCAATACGAAGACCACAACAAGCAACAGCAGTTCATTTCAAAAGAAAAAACTAGTGCGATGAAAATCAACATTTCAATGAAAAGATATATAATTCGAAAACCAAGCGATGTTTAAAGAACAAACTTAATAATTTGACTAGGCCATGCGATTTGATTAGGGAACGCTTTAAGGCGAGCTCGTTTCATCTTCAGCTAAATGAAAAATATTTGAATGATTTTAAATATTGCAGATATTGATGATTTGGGAGTGATGTGTCATTAAAAAGCGATTAAAAGATTTCTTGATAGGGAAAGGCCATAAAAATTACACTAGGTAAACCAAAAAAGTCCAGCTTGATCTTACACTGAATTTTCCATTTTGAAATGGAAGCAATTTCTGGAAGGGGTCGCTTACGAGCATAGAAGGACTATCCTACTAGACCATCCAAGAATGTAAGACCTACTTTTGCTCTTCTCTCTGAACTCTCTTTTCGGTGTTTGCTATCTCGCTTTCCAAATTTTTTACTGTTCTTGTTGTCTCAATTTCAGAGCCATCTTTAACTTTGTCGTACATGTCCTATAAAAGAAGGGGATATCCTAAAACTCCGAGAAAATGCCTAACAGCTTATTACAAAATTTGTGTTACAACTGCAAGTGAAAACTTTTGTTGATAGATTTCTAAAATGCCTTATGGTTATCTATAGAAGATCAGAAGAGGAAAAATATCTTGTCAGCTTACCTAGGACTAGGTTAAAATCTAAGTAGGAGTATTACTAACTTAATATGGAACCCAAATTTAGATAAAATATATATGTTAAAATTGATGCGAGCCAACATATAAAGTCTTGATGTTCCAAGAAGTGAAGTTCCCTTTTGCATTATAGAAAATGAAGCCTTGTGAGTATTTAATAATTCTTATAAACCCGTTAAATGACATATAAAAAACTATTTATTTATTTATTAAATATAAAAAAAGTTAATTTGTTATTAAAGATACCTGATATTCGTCATCAATTTTTGTCACTTTTTTCCTTACTTCTTCAATCTTAGCCATGAGCTCGGCTTTCTTTCTTTCATAAAATTTTTTGTCTGATTTGCACTGGCCAATTCTTTCTTCCAACGAGCCAAACTCTTCCTTTAAAATTGACGAACAAATGACAATATGGCTAAATCCCATCTGCCTTTATCACTTATATAGCAAAATCTGGCAATCTAAAAGGTTTTGTATAGGAGATTATTTTCATGGATCGGAACTCTTAACTCCCAGGAAATTTATCAAAATATGTTTTGTAAAATCATAAAAATGACATCACTTCCAAAAGCATGTCAGGGGATAAGTTATTCAAAATCTAGTTAATTAGTGTATTGTTGGGTGGTGGGAAAAATATGCACACTTAGTGAGTTACTATGAAGCTTAAAAGGGATCACACCATTCATAAACATACAAAGTATCTACCCTGATTTCACAATTCACTTACCCAAAACTGGCACAAATTAAAATGGAATGGCGCCGTGGTACACAAAGTGCTTAAGAAAAATCTAGTCTACTTTTGCTAAATAAGCCTATTGTTAAAGAATTTCTTAGTGTCGTTTATAGCTAGAGCCTTGTGACGTCAATTCCATTTCTTCTATGGATGGCACATAATACTGTATGTCGTTGTCGTTTTTAACAGTGATATAAAATAGAGAACATGATTAGCTACAAAAAAGGTTTTTAAAAAAAAATCATAAACCAGTCCATAAAGAGGGTTTCCATGGCTTACCATGAATGGCTCAATCGATCTTGCCAATTCATCTTTTTGACGGCTTATCTCATTATCTTTATCTTGTTGCTTTTGCAATGCCTCTTTTTGCACTTGCAATTCTTGGTTATCAGACTCAACCTAAAAAGTACCAACAAATATCATAACCGCAACAATAATAGAAACAACAACAGCAACAGCCATTGTCACTGTGATTTCTTTAATCATGATAATCATAACTTTTGTTGCTGAGAGACAGTGTCTCAAGCCCAATATTTATAATTCTAAATGAATCAAATAAAAAAGATAAGAAGGATCTCCTCTTTTGGATAAGATAAAAATGATAGACTGATACAACTACAATTGACACCCAAATCCCTCCACCAAATTGAAACCCGCTAACTGTTCATTCCTTTTTCGTTGATATCTATTATTGCATCACATTCATATTAGACGTGTTATCTCAAGCACTGTTTCTATGTTGGCTGCAGGCGAGATATGCCCGAAAAAAATACAACCTGCGTGCAGGCCCGTCACTAGCTATTGTGATCAAGGGGGATTCCCATTTGCCGACAAAGTGGGTGGGCTATCCTGTATTTGCCGACAGGTTTGGAAATTTGCCGACTAAGCACCCATACATGGCAAAAAACTCCTCGTTTTTGTAATGTAATTATTTTCTAAGGGGGGTGTCACGCCATACACGCCCCATATAGTGAAGGGCCTGCCTGTGTGGCATTATATTGTCTTGTTCTACGCATTTTAGCAAAATTGTAACATCATAACAGCGTAGTATAGTAGAGTGCTGACAAAATTGTGGTATACTTCACTTTTATTCTAGTAGCAGATACATTAGTTTATAAAAATGATTGAGATGTGCAGGCAGATCTGTGGACAATGTCATACCCAGGAAAAATTCATCTTCACATCTTTGGATTTTGGCTCACTGTTTCGGTTGAATTAGTGGTTTGCAAACAAACTTCTTTGAAATAATTTACCTCTAAGAGAAGTGATATTTACCTCTCTTTGTAGGTCTGCAATCTTTACTTCATACTCTTCTAAATCCTCTTCCTATATAAATTAACAAGAGAAGAAATTTTGGTGACGAAAATTGCTTTAAAACCATGTACCATTGAGCAGGCCCAGTGGTATTTCTAATAAAATTTCGATGGGGGTATAAAAAATGTACTACAGATTAATTAAAAAGGTATTTTGTTGAATCTCACTCAAAAGTTTGTTAAGGACAATATGCAGTTGCTTTTCATTACAAATATCACATTGGACATTCTTGTTTATGTAGCATAATTTTAATGGTTTTTCCCTATTAAGAAATCTTTCACGGTTAATTAATGATGCATCACTATATCTGCGCTATTTAAAGTGATTTGATAAGCTGCTGTTATCAAAATACTTAAGAATATGAATCTGATCGAATTGGGTAACGAATATTCTATTTTTTCAAAACATTTTCCTGGATTTCTGGCATGAGACCATGACGACAAATAAATGTAACCAAAATACTGCCACTAAAATCACCACTACTTAACTAATAATGACAAACAAAGGATTAATTTTGCCTAGCTATGGGTATCGCAACAAACGTGCTAAGGATACAGGGTACAGGAACGGTACGGAATTATTATACTTTCGAGGCAAACACAAGATGGACAGAGGTATGAATAGAGCTACAGAATGCATTTCAAAACTCTGTCCTGCGTAGTTTAATGGAATGGTACACTGATGACGTGCATCACTTAGTTGTGTGGCATGTTAACATTGCAGCGAGCAGGCATTGTTTTTCAATACGGTTTTACTAAAAACGTCAAACTTAAATGAGACGCAGAGAGCATTGAAGCCTGGGTTCAAAAGACAAGTGATATCTACCAATGCAGTCAAGTCAGGCAGCTGATTCTCCTCAGCAGTAGATAACAAATCCTGGATATCCTGTTAGAAAATTTAAAAACATAAATAATTAGAGGGCAATACATTTGAAGTAATGTCTTTACAATAACACAATTGAGGTGGCAAGCAGAACCAAAATTAGGTCTCATGTGTGCCTGTATATCTTGAAAGGCACAGAAGCAATATAATCCCTCTTCTCCTATAAATTACTGCAAGTATTTTTTAGGACTATTGTGCAGCTAACTTTTTGCCTGATAGTATATAACCTAAGTTGTGAGCAGTATTTATAAATAAAACCAACTTACCAAGTTCAGCCTGTTTATCAGGTCCTGCTCTTTGTTTGATTTTGATTTCACATTTTGCAGCTCTTGCTGAAATCGAATACACAATACCATACAAAAAAAGAAAATAGCAAAATAACGTTCTAATGGTAATAAGAAATCCAATACCGACAGAGAATTGATAAAGAACAGAGGTATCTCCCATAAATTCCTATAAATACGAGTATATTTACTCTACTTATCGAAACCCTTACCTGGGAACTCCTAATGTTCCTGTCCATTTCAGTTCTTTTATTTCTCAAATCCTGCAGCTGCTGCCGTTCCTGTTGAGCCTCTTTTTCAAATTGTCTGAAAGTGACGAAAAAGTCTTTCAACGAGTATTTACCCATTTATTTCAATTTCGTGAATAATAAGGAAAAGTGTATCCAAAGAAACTGAGGTTATTGGAACTCTTTTTGAGTAAGCTGGTTAAACATGTATTACTAATCATGACTATTGTGATGGAAAATTTCGAAATGACAAAAGAAGATACAAAAAGAAAAAAAAGGGCAGAATGATCATGAAGGAACATACAGGACAATTAACTGAAAAATGGTGATTCATTAGCAATAAACGTTATCTGAATCCTAAACTTCCACTAAAACAATGTGATGGTATGAGCCATAACAAGCAAGAGCGTAACAAATTCTTTTGCTTCACTTTCTTTCAATATCAGAAACTTTTAGTTTGCTTGTCCATTTGTTTATATAATCTGAGTACATGAAAAGTCATAACAAGTAGACTTTAGATAAAAAAGATCTTACTTGATGTCGTGCTCAATACTTGTTGTCAAAAATTTAGCATTCTGGTAGCTATTGGAATAATATTTCTGAGTTCGGCCACCAATAACCTCATCTCCAACAATCGTATAAGCCTGAAAATTTACAAGAGAGAGTCATAACATGAGACGCAGTAAACAGATTTGACTCAAAACCTGCATCCTCAGCATTAAAACACATGGAATGTCAAACATAGCAATTTGTCTTAGTAAATAAGCTGTACTGTGAGCTGTAGTCAGTAAGTGGTAGCTCATACGCTTTTGTTCGTCACAACAGCTAAGGCATTAATATAACTTAAAATGCAAGCCTCTGAACACAATGCCAAAAATGAATGAAATAGTTTACCAAGCTTAAAAGGTGTGTTAAGTACTCTTTTTTACTTAATTTTTGAGGTTGGCTATTTCAGTATCATGTTTAAATTATATTCCATTATTAATGGTAAAATACATACGGATGTTACCTGGAAAGTTAATACAAGGGGAGCTTGTCATACACCGTATATCGTTTTAGATTTGATTCAAACATAAAAAAAACCTAACTAGCGAAGCACTGAATAACGATTTGTCAGAAGTATGCTACAAGTCCTAATTTCTGATACGTTGGAGCCTTCTTATAACAAACACTGTTCAGACCAGTGAAATTGTCCGTTGTTTGAGCTATCTTCCTGAATAGAGGTTCCTTTAAGCGCATTTTGATCATTTGGGACCAAAATATCTCTCCGTTAACGAGAGGTGTCCGTTTTAAAGAGGTGTTCATTAATGGACGTTCCACTGTACTAAATCAATGACGTCATATTAACTTACCCTGTGAGCTCCGTACGGTCTTCTTTTCCATATTTCCTCCTTTGCATCAGCACTTTTCTCAATCAACAATACTGATTCCACTCGTGCCTGCATTAGAGATTCATCCATATTGATACAGATCAAAACATTTATCAATGCTACAAAGTGTGTAGGAGGTAGGAAATAAATGGTTTAGAAAGTAGGAAACAAGCACAGTAGAAAATAGTAAAGAATTTTTCTTTAAGTGAGCTCTTTGTAACCAGAAAAAGTTTATGGGTTATATCTCAGTTAGTCTAAAAAACAATAAAAGGATGTAATATCTAAAAATAATTAACAGAATGAAGTTTGACAAAGTTGAAGATTGCCTTGATTCACTGACATAATAATTAAACCTTTCTAAAATTCAACTATCACTTATGCTTTAAACGGCGCTCACAGACAAACCATGTCGATCAAATTACGTCTGCAGGCACATCTGAAAAAGCGGTCTCTTTCAAAGTTTTCAATTGTTTAAGAATTTAGAGAAACACTTCAGCTACAAGTTTCACCATGTTAATACTAAGGTTTACCGCTTTGTGAAATTGATTTATGTAGCAAAAAGAGAATAATAGATTTTCCTAACAGCAAGAACAAGATGTCCAAAGATCTTGATATGATTATTTATTCTGTTTGAGTTGCTGCAGCAAGCTATCGGTTGAATTGGTCATTGATTGACGGGTTCCGTGTAAAAAAATTCAGGAGAAACTACCAATCTGGGTGGAGTGTGCAAGATGGAAATTGTGATTCTGAAAGTATCCTTAAGTATAGTATCAAGCAATATCAAGCAATCGTTCATTGCTCTAATAGAATTAAGGACACAATCGCTGTAAATTTTCCCTTTTTGCCGTAAGCTAAAGTTTGTTTAAACTCTTTAATGCCATTTTTGTTGATAAACCATTATCACTCGAAAATAATTTTCTGTTTAACTAGTTATTTGGAAATTTACTGGTCTTTGAATCATTGAACCTTACTTTAGGTCTCTTATTTCAAACAATTTTATATCCAACGCATTGCATATGGAAAAAATCTTGCAGGCACCTTTTGCAAAACAGTTTGTGCTTGCAGGCACAAAAAGTTTTAAGGAAGGTCCAGCTTTAAGGTGGAGGGAGTCTAATCATTCTTCAAGAAATTTCACCACAGAGAATTTTAACAAGAGATTTTATGCAGATGTGATTTATGTCATTTTTCATAGACGTTTTTCCAGTCAAATTTATTTCAAGTTGTGGCTTCTTTCCAAAAATACATCCTTCGAAGTAATTCAGAAAAACAGATATTTTGTCAAAAAAATCAGAATTTGAGTCTAAACAGAAAATATTTCATGATAAAAAATTTCGTCGAAATAAAAAGCTGCTGGCGTAAACTTTAAATAACAAAATCACCTGATCAATTAAAGTATTGGCCACTATTGGGTTCGGAATCTCCAACATGTCCAGTACTGCAGGGAACTTACTTTGCGATCTCTGAAATTATAACCAATGTCGAATCAATGTAGTAACGCCTATCTCTGTAAAACTATATTCTTGGTATCATATTTTTTATATAAATTAAACTATTACGTGAACTATCAAAATTAGATTATGATGAACAGCAAAACAGGAATATATTGCAACCTGTTATAGTGCTTAAAATGGTATAAATTAATCTTACGTTGAAAGATACATAAAGTTAAACATTTAATGGATAGAACGGACAGCAATTTTCTGCTTTAAAGACCTTTTTCGTAAATAAAAAGATAAGGGGTTCAAGTGACTGGTAACTTACAAAACCTACCTTTTGAGAGACATCATATAATTGCTCCTGAAAAAGAATGAATTTCTTAGTTCTGCAATGCAGTTCACAAAACAAGTTTTCAATCTTTAGAGAAATATCAAACCAGTTTACTGACGTGTCCAAAAATTAATAGAAAATAGTAAAATTTCTGAAATTTTGATTTACACTTCTGTTTTGCTGCTTCTTGGAATGTAGGTCAATCGTTACACATACCTTTTCTAAATTCATTTGATCAAACAAACAAAATTCTGAAATTCTAAATTTGCTGTTAAATCAGAATTTTATCGAGTTTCTTTTAAAAAAACTTTTATTTTTTTGTTAAAATACAAATTCAAAATACAAATAATTTTCAGTCATGGAAAACACAAAAAAACAGAGAAAAGGACTTCGTTGGTTTGAAATATTCTCAACAGCAATGTAGGATTAAATTACACATGTACGAATTTACCCGAAATAACGTTGCTCGTTCCTAAACATACTTGTACTCATACTTTTAAATTCTTAAATAGCATTTCTCAGAGTTTTAGCTTCCAAAAATGACACAAAGTTGAAAAATAACGTTAAATGAATATTTTGTCTTGGAGATGAAAAACCTCTTTTCTTAGGGTTTTGTAGCTGATTGGAAATATCTGATGCTGTTTTCAATGATGCAGCACATTGATCGGATAAAGGTACACGCACAATCAGTAAAATGCCACCTTTTTCATCTTCTCTAAAGCTTTTGTAAATATCTGCATCAGTTTGTTTGCATTACTGCCTATTGTTTCAATACTTTTGCACTTCTCGCATGACATTTGTCTTGGGATGATATAAAACAAGACATATACCTGAAATCTGGATACAATAATAGATGGATTCGGTCCGGTCCAATGATCTTTGAAGACACCATTCAAAACATTCATATCATGCAGATCATGGCAGCAAAATGCCAGCATGAGTCTGTTACCAAGGCATTTCTCCACACCAACATTCCATTTCTTATCTTTCAAGCTTATGTGAGCACCTAGGAACACAAAATAAAAACATAAGGAACAGTTAAACAAAATCCCAAACAGGCCGCACAAAGAGCATGCAGATGCTTAAGGAAAGACAAAAATTAGTAATATCATACACAGCAAAAAAAAGCATCTATTATATCATTCACAACAACTAAGGATTTACAATGCAGAGTGTTGAACACTGTTCTGGTGCAAGGATAAAGGCTAAATTTCAGATACAATGACGTGAAACTTCAAGACGAATGCATTCGAAGAAGTGGGGTAGTAACTCAACAAAGACTAAAAAACAGTCATTGATGACTATTTCATGTGACAATGAAATGCGTTAGCAGAGAAGAACTTTACCAAGTGGACCAATGGGTGTGCGATGAAACTTTCCAGCCTTTGCAAGAGCATTTATCTTTTCAATAACAGTGGGGACAAATGACCCAAATATATTCAGTCTGTTCTCTCTACTCCTCTGCAATCTTGAGACTTGTCGTTCAGCATTGTCGACTTTTCGTTTAATAGAAGTTTCTTCCTGCCTGCAACATTCAAAACAGTTTGATTAGTACAAAGCTTACCGTATTTTCAAGAAGAAACTTGATAATTAGCAACAAGCAAGACAAATTTACTTGCCATTCACACACGATTCCCGCTCAAAAATATCCAATTAACTCAATGTTTCTCAGAAATCCAAATGTCTACTTGCAACACTAACTTATTTTAAGCAGTACATTACCTGCAGCTCTATGGCAATTTGTGTATCAGATATCAGTCAAATGATAAATAGAGCATGGGACAAGAAATGACTTCATAATATTATCAAATTGCTAACGATTTAAAGAGGACAGTAAACTTGAAAAATTATTTCTTTTTATAAATATGATATTATTACCCAAGTTTATAAGCTTGTTCCTGTGTCTTTTTAATTGACATCTCGAGTTGACTTTTCAAGTGCAACGACATTTTCAATTTTGATTCAGCCTCTTGTTTCTTAAATTTTTTGTCATTAAGCTCTGCTTCTTTTGCCTCTCTCTCGGCTTGATGATCTTGAATTGCTCTGATTTATAAAAATCACAAACATCAATCAAATGGAAACAGCAGATCATCTAATGATTTTTTAACAAATAAAATGACAAAGAAACACAAAAATGAAGCATCAAAGAAACACACAAAAATATATACTGATAAAAATTGTAAATTACTATATAAATTCCTTATAACTACAGCCTTCCTCCTGTGACGTAGTTGATAAATCTGTTGCCTCTTGTCACAATGGGCAGACACGTAGCCCCCTGCTCGGACCTCAGAATAAGAATAAAATAAGCGGAAAGCAGGTAAGAAGCTAGGAGGGCCTAGGTACCTGGAAACCAAAAAACAAAATAACTAAAACGAGGCCATACGCCTAATGAAATTTGAGGCCAAAATGAAGGATAAACAAGGGAAGGATAAACCAGGGAAAAGGCCCTCCAAATTTTGTTGATTTCAAAATGAAAATCAGGTCATCAATTTTGAAACAGTTTCATTTAAAAAACACCTATATATATAATGATTATATAACAAATATGTCTGAAAAAGGCCCTGAAAGCACTGATTTCAGATGTAAAACTCATTATCTTTGTCAAAGTGGAAAATCGAGAATACTTTTTCAAGTATGACAAAGATAATCCGATTTCCGCTTGGAAATTCTAGCGCTCTGCAGTTGGTGTGTAAAATGGTTCAGTAGCAATTTGGGTGGCTGCACTGGAAATCAGCATTTGTTTACTAACAAGCTTAATCCCTTCTGTCTATGAGCAATAGAGATTAAGTGTGTCAGAAATTTTCCCTGAAAATCTTGTTCGGTGCGTTCAGGGCCTAAGGTTAGTAAGAGGATAGGCCGGGCTTAGTTATTCAGATTCATACAAGAAGTTTCCTGGAATTTTCAATCATTTCCAAACAAACAGACAAACCTTAGTCTTTGTGTAACCAATATATATTGTTGATAATATCATACCAAAGGTATTTTTATGATATGGGACACAGGAGGGTACCACGTAGTAAGTTGGAGCATATACTAAGTTCAACAGAGAAAGAATCTTAATCTATCTACAGAGCAGCAACATTTAATGTTTTAGCCTAATGTTGTTCTCATATCCTTTCTTTGTTTTATGAAATGGTCATTGGATAATTGTGCTACAGTGGAACCCCGTTAATACGGCCACCAACAGGCCAACAAAATTCGGGTCAAATTTTGGAGTTTAAGGGGTAAAAATTAATAATATCTTTAGAACTTTATAAATAGACATCTGGAAATGTAGATAAAATTATAAAAAAATGTGTTGAATAACTAGTCCACAAACAAAATGAAACGGAAGTCCTGGGTTCTTGGGCCTTAATCACCAAGTCATGTTCATGATTTTGCAAAAAATCGGTGACTTTTGACTGGTTCGTTCTGCGTTCCAGCCAATCACTTTTCGTGTGAGAAAACACACCTGAAAGGCCGTCTACTATGTCATTGTTTTCTTTTGACTCGAGAAAACATAATACATCTTCAAGGCAAGATATTGCCTTATGATATAAATGACCGTATCAACGGGGTGGAATTATAAAGAATCCGGCTGTTTATAATCGCAAAATGTGGCCGCTGGCCGTATTAACGGGAGGCCGCATTAACGGGGTTTTTTATGAGACTGTGTATGGCCGTTTTTCCGGGCCAAACAAATGTGGCCGTAATAACAAGGTGGCCGTATTAACGAAGTGGCCGTATTAACGTAGTGGCCGTATTAACGAAGTGGTCGTAAGGCGGGGTTCCACTGTATTTTGCTGCTCATGGTATTGCCTTTGCAATGTAGCATTGTTTTTGAGAATTTGGAAAAAATTTCTCAGGCTCACATCTTCCAAGTTTAAAATACACATGTCAAAATGAAAATCAAAAGATATACATTTGTTTCAATTCTGCAATTCTGTCCGTAAGCTGCTTTCTCTCTTTGCTTGAAATTGCTATTTCTCTTTCTTTTTTCCGTACTTTCTCCTGCATAATAATAAAAAAATTATTTTAAATTGAAAACATTTTCTTGAACAAAGTCGAAGAAATTCCCTGAAAAGAAACATCGTTAACACCCAAAAGATCACTTTTCTATTAAAAAAGTCTGAAAACATTCTATGATAATTAACTAACCCCAATATTAAACATATGTTCAAAAAGATTTCTGAAATAACACGAAAAGATTTAAAAATAAGGGAAATACCAAAACACAGAAAAATCAAACCTGATTGATTCTGAATTCAGTCTTCATCTTTTTTAGCATTGTGGCTGCTTCTCTTCCGGTCTCACTTAGAGCTTCTACTTGTTCAACGACCAATTTAAACTTCTTGTCCTTTTCTTCATGCTCTTTATTCAAGTTCTCAAGTAGTGTCTTATAAGTTAAAATGCATCTATAATATACTAATTAACAAAAGCAAGAAAAAACATGAGGGAACTGTTGATAATATCGATGAAACATGTTGCAAATAGTATCGTATTTTTGTCTATAACCCAAAACTTAGTGAAAATAAAATAGCATTTGATGAACAGAGACATTAAACAGTCTAATAATTTGAACAAAGACAAATAATAATTCCTTTCACATGTAGTTTCCAGACTAGGTCTGTCCAAACCTTCGGATATTCCTATTCGGTTATTCGGCTTGAAATTTAACGAATATTCGGTTATTCGGCGAATATGGGTGTGGCAGGGTGGTGGTAAAAAATTGCAAAACGACCCTTGAAACACTCACAACAAAATATTTTGTGAAAAGTTATATTGTTCTGCAAAATAGTAGTAGGACCATAGCCCCCCGGCCTCCCCTTCGTCGGAGGCCCTGTAGCACAAAAATTTCCCGAGGAAAAGCCCCATGACCCCCACCCGCAACCCACGCTCCACTCCCCCTGCCCCCTTCCCATCTTGCGTTATTGGCTTTGTAACTATTTCTTGGGTTTGCGATTTTTGAAGAAAGCCCGTATCCATGAAACTCTCTCTAAGATTGAAGATAGGAAGTTGCCTTTCTCCTTTACAACAATCCTTGCCTTCGACCAGTCAGTGCTAATCGGTTATCAGTCACAGTTATTCGATCAGTCACGGTCATTGTGGACTTCCAACAGTGAGGTTATTCGCACTATTCGTCTCCAACCGAATAATCGTACTATTCGAACTATTTGTTTGTAACCGAATAATCGTACTATTCCAGCTATTCGCTTGTAACCGAATATTCGCTTTGGACTTCAGCTAACCGAATAGTGAAACAGGTAACCGAATACCGATTATTCGACCTTCGGTGGACAGGCCTATTCCAGACATTCTGAAAAGAAAAAAAAATTCTCTTTCGGTAACTAAATATTCTTAACCAACTGTGCAATTTTCATTCAACTTATTTGTTGATGACTCTTTTACAGCAGGAACATAAGCCCTTGATTTTAATGAAAAGTGAGTACAATCTTCTTTGATTAAAATCTTGTTCATACCTTTTGCTCTTCAATTTTTTCATCGTGCTTTGGAACTCTTGCTTCTTCCCGCTGCAAGCTTTTCTTTGATTCCATTAGTTCCTGAAAAATTCAAGATCTCTAAATTCCCAAATTTTTTTGACAAATTGCTAGATTTATCATAACTGAGAATAAAGGATTTGTGTCTCTAGCTGTATTTGGTTAACCTATCAAAGCTTGCCAAACAATTCCACTGAAAAACTAAGGTGATACTCACCCCCTTTTTATCTCT
Organism: Rhopilema esculentum; assembly: GCF_013076305.1. Next base: position 7,099,142 of record NW_027019328.1, read on the forward strand.
GACATGAGCCCATAATAATTCTTCTCTTAAAGACTTGATTCGCTCTCTAATCTCCTTTAGCTGAGCTATATCTTTATACTTCTCTTCTAGTTCTTTCACAGTTGCCTGCATTTCTGGAAGAATCTATGAACAACAAAACTTTTACTAGCTACAAACAACTAGACTCTAACTTCAAGTACGAGAAATGATAACAAGGTAACATTAGCAATTGTTATTTAGGTCAAGACAAGTACCTCTTTCTTTTTGTTGAGAATGTCTTTTATTGTTTCCTTCCGCTCTACTATTTGTTGATAATGGTTGCTCATCTGTTCGAGTTGTGTTGCTTTCAAGAAGAACTAAAAGCAACAGGGATACAAATAATTAGCAAATTACCCTCTAGATAACTATTGCAAGGTTTTTAAAAAACATTGAATATAAAATTAGAACAGAAAGAAGAGAACAAGCAAGGAAATCTTCAAAAGCTTACAGGAGAAAACCATATAATAAATGCATGAATATGAAATCAAATAAGCATCTAGACCTTTAGAACAAAACACCTCCCAAGTCCTAATTTAGACTTTAATCATAATATGATAACCAAATAAGTGTTAAAAAGATACTTAGTGGAAACGTACACAAATATATCTTCAAATGCATTCTACACTCATACTTTCAACATACCTTGTATTTATCTTTAGGATCAGATGAATTCAGAAAACATCTGCTAGTGTCTTGATTGAGAATGGAAACTGGATTATCAATCTGAAAAAGAATAAGGTCTTTTGATATATGGAGCTTTGTTTGTGAATAGTCAAGGGTCAATTTCTTGCATCAACTGCATTAAAGTATCTGTTTATGACACTAATGTTTGTCATTTGAGATTCATGCTTGGTGCAATTCTCCTTCAACTATGTTATTTTGTAAACATGAACAGATATTATAAATCTTATCAAAATAAAAGGAAATGAGCAAGTAAAATCCAAAAAGCAGCTACAAAAACTGGCATAATACTGTAACTATCATCGGATTTTCTGAACTTTGTCTGATTATAGAAAGTTACACCTTCACTCAGTTACACAGTTGTCATGTCACAAAACTTTGACATTTCAAAAACTAATATAATGGAATGATGTCTATTATACAGTTTAATTATATTTCCTATCTACATAAGAAAAAACAATGGTTTTTGGGAGTTAAATGCTATAGAGCAAAACACAGGAGAAGTAGTTGAAACCTTGTTGCAGAAGAAGGAAGAAGATTGCATTTTGAGACAGGACAGGGAGACCACTATTAATGAGCAACTTTAGGGAGTGAGGCATGTTGTCCTGAATAAGAAGCATGTAAACAAGCAAAGTGGAATCCAATAGTTCTTATTTGCCCACAAACTTCATATTCAAAATCTAATTGGTGCCCTAACACCCTTAACTTCCTTCTGGATTCCCCGATGTTTGGGATAAAAATCTTACTCAGCTGGTCCACAGATAGTATATAACATGCCTAAACATTACAAGTCACTACATGCCTAAACATTACAAGACAATACAAGTCTAGCACCACTAAATTAAATCATATATATTACTAGGCCTGGTTTAGAATGAAAAGTCAAAGATAATGTTCCTTCGGAAATCCTTTTGGATGAAAAGCCTTGAAAACACAGTCTCATGTTCCCTTAAAATCATATCTACTCTCACCTGAATGTTGTATTGATCCAAGATAGTAACAAGATCTTCTTTCTTTGTTGAAATAACTTTTCCTTTAAAATAAAGATCCTTTTTGACAAATTCCCTCTTTAATGAAAAAAGAACCCTGCTAGATGTGATTAATGAAAACAAAATAGTATGTTGATCACACTTATCAAAAAGGAGAAAACCTTTTTAAGATCAAACTTCCATGCTATGCATGCCAAGTAGACACCTTTGCTGGAAGATTCCCTAGACCTGCCATTCAAAATGCAGTTTTGGCAATGAAATTAATGTTCAATGTATTGAGCCATCATTGCCAATCATTTTCCTTTTTCAGATTTTGATATTTAAAACATGTTTCTCATCTGTAAGAGAAAACCTTTCATTGGAAATAGCTTATCCACCAGAAGACGCCCTACAATCTGCATGGACATCCCAAAATCTTCTTCTATCTTACACAGAACTGGTGATAAAAAAACCTTGGACTAAATTGGACTAACAAACAATCAAGCACTGCCATTAGTCTGAATATCAAATAACTCCTTCACAAATTGGTGATCTGTGAATCAAAACTTTTGATAAGTGAGTAGAATGTCTGTGGTGTCAATGATTTTTAAGGTTGTGTCCATTGAAATCAGCAAAAGGATCCCATTTCCAGAATTCAATATTTACCTGATGATTTGTTCACATTTGGATGAATCTGACAATGGATTAATGTGAATGTAAGGCTAAAGTGGATATATTTCAATCTATTTTATACTCTCAATAAATTGTATTATAAGGGGCTTGTGTGAATGAGGACTAAGCAAGGGTGAGTGTGAAGATTGTTTTTTGACATTGCAATAGAAATACTAGGGAATATTAGTTCAATATTGCAATACTAGGGAATGGTGCCTTACATAAATGAGGAGGGTTATGTATCATAATTTTTTTTTCAATACCTTCTTGGGACTTCAATTTGTATGAGCTGACACCATCTTGATTGATCCTTCTCTCGACAGTTATTGAGTCACCATATTCACCTGGCAAATATGCATCAGTACCTCTGTTTCTTAATTTGACAGTCACTACTGCAGAACTAAAAGTAATTAAAAATTAATTCATAGCTCAAAGAAAGACAAACTTAATAATGATAGATAACTTTGAACAGGCCTAAGGTACAGACCTGGTAATATTGAAATCATTGGCATCTATATTCTCGCCTTGTTTTGTTGATTAGGCATGCCATAGTCGTTATTGGTCCACGATGCTACACAGATTTAATAATTTACATGTTAATTTAGCACCTTATTATAACATCCTGATATTTAGTAGAATAAGTTTATACTATCATAAGTTTGAAGCAATCACCAGTTATGGCTGAAAAAAGAATCAGTTTTACTAAGTTTATACATTACCTACAATCTTGGACAGAGTTTTTGAGATAAACCCTTAAACCTGTGCCTAGTTAGCATGCTGGCATGTCAATCATCTACCCCCATTCAAAGTTGGAGTTCTTTAGTAGAAAACCTCAAGATTGTCTTTGCTCAACTGTAGAGCCCCTACTTGTAGAGTTAGCAAGTTAGATCAAAGGAATCATAGGAGTATTAACTGCCCTAAATAGTTATATAATTTTGAGACAGATTGCTTTTTGTGAAATACTTACTGACATTCATCTTTTATAAATCCTTTTAACGAGCTTCCTCTGCTTGTTGTTGCTGCTTTTCCACCAAGGCCCACTATCATTCCTGTCATTATTGCTGACTTCCCACCTAAAAGAAAAAATAATCTATTAAAAGCACATAAAGATGACTTCTCTGTCTCAGGGCTGTTTAGCCACACATCATATTTTACATTTTAGTTTTAATTCTGAATCTATTACAACACATTGGCAAAAAGAAGCACCAAAAAGATGGATAGCAGCCATGAGCAAAATGAGGCTGTAAGCTGCGACCAGTCGCGGCGCTATCCTGGATACCAGAGCCGCAAAAATCTTAACGGCAGCGGTACCCAGGGTATGGCGCAAGCCTGTAGCCAGGCCTGTGGAGTAGGGAACAAGCTGATGAAAATAAGTCCATCAGACAAAAGTTGGGAAAATTGCAGTAAAACAAGTTTTTGGTTTGTTTGCAATGCATGAACACATAACTGGCTCATTTATGGTAGCCCACACTTTCATGTCATGTTGTGTGTCAGGCCTGGCCGTGATAGCTCGCACTCACCTCCATGCTCCCCTCGCAACCTGAAGTGAGCTGTGAATTGCTCTCCTAAACAGAACATGAAGGAAAAATTGCTCCACTGAAATTTCGATTTGTTTGCTCTTTTCGTATTCACAAAACCCTGAAAAATTTGTTTATTTTTCAGGATTAAAAGGGCTAATTGGTTTATTTTTGTAACAGTTATTCCTCTCATCTTTGCATTTTTGCAATTAATTTTTTGCCTGTCTGGCGGTTTTTGTTATGATAGTCAGCAACTTCAATCTGTTTTGAAAAGGATAGTAGAGCGAAAGCAGGGGTGTAGTGCTATCAAAATAGCAAGGGAGGCTCTTGCGCAAAATGCTGTGAAAAACCAATAGCAAAAATAGAAACTGACTTTTTTTGGCATTTTGGAATTTCAAAATGGAGTGCTTTTGTTTTTAAAAGCAGAAAGTCTTGGTTTCAGGTACCAGACCAGGTAAATGTCTCCACTATTCAGAGATTCCAATGCTGATGACTATGCCAATAAGAAATTACTACTATTAGATAGTTATTAAAAAATTCAGAGAGCTTCTAGGGGGGCATGATCATGAAATTAAATTTCCAGTACTGTGAAAGCCTGATTTGCAATCATTTTATGTGGGATTGCCTGATACAGCATAGATACCTGGTACCCCCGAAATAGCTGATTGCACCGCAAACAAAGGGTGTTATGATGCAATGTACTGTTATTTTCCTTCATTTGAGATTAAAAAGGCCCAAGTAATAGAATAATTGTTCTGTGGCTGAAGAATGAGGCTCCTCTTGAGCCCTAGTAAATTGGCTTTTGATGAAAGGTCTGCTGCTGTAATTTTAGTTTGATTAAATGAGGTAATTACAACTAGAAACGTGGTTGTAAATTTTTGCGTTTCGTTTTATTTTTCTACATTATACAAGAAGCGGCCTTAAAAAGATTGCTGTTAAAGTTATAGCAATAACAGCACTGTCTGCTCCCCCTGGTTCAAGCCTTTTGATCTCAACAAGTAACAAATAAATAAAACGAAAAAGTCTGTGACAGCAAATCTAACCTGCTAAAAGTACCTTGATATTACTTTTCTTAAACAGCGGGATTATGCTGCTATTTTGATGCTTTACTAAAATCTGTTTTATATCAAAAATTTGTTTTAAAAAATCTGTTTTGTACATCCTTCCTTTTCACGTGATTAAAAAGTAAGGGTGAAGGTCAAACTTTCAACAAATTCTTATTTCTAATGGATTCATTCATCTTGGTAGGTTTTTTTAGCTAGCAGATTACATTTAAAATATAATTAGTATATCTTCAAGAAAAAAAATTTCACATCATACAAAAGAAGAAGAAAATACTTTTGAAAAATAGGGAAAAAATTCAATTGGAAGGGAAAAAATTTCGCACTTACTTCCATTTTTGCCTATAATAAAGTTGACATTTGGCCCAAAATTAATCTCTAAGAACTTGTGGCACATAAAATTCTGTAGTGTGATCCTCTCTATTATGCCAACTTCTGCTTCATTCTAGAACAGATTTGAATTATGTATACTTTAAACTAATATCTTAAGCACTCGATTACAATTCACAAACAGGGGTGAAGCGCTTTAAAAAGAACAAGGGAAACTAACTATTTTCTTGATGCCAAAACCATGATAGGGGAAAAGAGTCGGTGGTATAATAGCTTTATGGCTGAAGATCCCTAGGAAAGATTTGCTTACAGGAAGTCTATCAGACTTTTTTATACCTGAACTTCAAAATCTGGTCTTTGTGAGCAATCAATTTCGGACGTTGTCTGATCTAAAACCATCTGTTCTGCTGCATGATTGTTGTCGATGTCATTGCCCGAGTGTTGGGGGATATCGATAGGATCCGCGTGGGTAGATAAATCCTGGTTGCCCGATGAAAGGCGTGTCCTTTTTCGTCCATTAGTGTTGTCAGATGTTTCTTCGTCTTCAAGTATCTTTGATCCCTTTCTTTTCGCCATTTTAATGATGATTTTCCATTCAGCGTGATGTTGGAACTGTGGAGGGAAGGTACATATCGATGTTGGCGGGAAAACCAGATACTCCATGTGCCGTACACGAACCAGTAATGCTCCTGCGCAGGTTCTTCTACAGAAAACATCAATGAGAGTCAACTATGAATTGAAATGACACATTTTGCTTAAATCCTACTACTTGCAGACTCATTTTTGCAGAAATTAAAAAATCATCTGAGAATTTAGAGAAAAGTCTTCTAGTTGACAGTTAACAATATCTTAGTTGAGATTAGCTCTTAAACCCTAATTTTGGGGACTTCAAATCCGGTCCTTGATTCTGCCATGCATCCCAGACTCAATGCTGGTAAATAAGAAACATTACTAGTCTGGCCATTTTAGCCAGCATAATCTTTTACCACAATCGTCTCTGATAATTGCCTTTTTATTAATATAAATACTCTAATCATTGATTTACATCGATGGGAGTCAATGGAATCGAGGCTGGTGGCGGGAAAAAGCAAATGACATCAGCATTTGGTGGAATGAAGAAAATAAAGTTAAATTACAAAGCAAAAGCAAACAGGTTGCTATTTGACCGACTTTTGACAATAGACGCAAGATGGAAGAGAAAGTAGCAAAGCTGCAAGGTAACTTAACAACTTTTTTTCTATTGCGACAGCCCCGAACTCTTCCAGTTCAATATTTTTTTATTGGAGAAAAGAAAATATAGCCACCAGGTTAAGAAAACATACGGTAGATAGGTGAAGATTTACATACCATCACTTTATCGCAACAATCTTATCCTATAGACACTTTTTGTTCCAATTGGTCTTTGTAGGAAACTGCTTATTTTTTGAAACCGATTAATGAATAACCATAGGAATTCTGAGAGCTTTCAGCAGCAAAAGTCTTGAGAAATAAAATTTCTAAACTTTAAAGCTTCGACTTTTTGACATGACTTGGTTGATACAGATTTCTGTTGAAACTATTTTATCTATCAAAACACCCGGAGCAGGGAAGCAGCATGGCCAGCGCCCCAAGTTCATTTGGATTGAATTTGGCACTTTACTTTCAGCTGCATAGCTAAAACTAAAAAAAATGGAAAAGAAGATGAAGTTTTTAACTAAGATGTAGCTTGTTTTTCTATGCAGAATAATAGGGTTTTAAAGTGCTTTAACATTTGGATTCTAGAAGCAAATAGTTTGTGTTACCTTATTTCACTGCGCTTTGCACTTTCTATAGTACTAGCTTCATTTGTTTGTTTTTCTCTATTAATCAGCGATAGTACTAAAATAAGATTTATGCCCAAAAAAACTTTCTGCATCAACTAATTTCTCGGATGAACTTTACAGTGTTCTTCATATCAGATTCCTTATCTATAATATCGTCAAAATGTTATTGTATTTTATCGAAGTAAGTTGTTCTCGTCGAGTTTAGTAAGCGCCATTGCAAGTTATTGCGCCAAAAGGGTGTGTCAGGGTCCTTTTTACCAACAAAGTAGGTGAACCAGGTAAACCATCTTTTTTTGCCTGACAAGTTTTGAAGTTTGCCTACGATGCTTCCCTTATGGCGAAAAACACTCCCCTCACGCCCTTCCATAGAACAAAAAAGTTTAAGAACTGAATAACTCTATTACAGAGTTACACGTATCTTTATAATAACAACTTTTATAAGAAACACCAGGCTGTGATTTCCCTAAAGAATAGCGACAGAACAACAGAAGGCGATAAACAAAATAGCGTTAACTACTTTTTAAAGCAAATGTTATTTCCAGACACTAATATGCACAGGAAATTCGATTACAAAACTAAGAAGCAAAGAAACAAATGAGGCTGCAATTATGCCAAAAAGTAAGAAACGCCAAGCCGAAACTGGAGCCAATTGTTTTTTTAAAAAAACGTGTATACACGTTTTCTATTAGAAGAAACCAGCGTTTTGTTTACATTATATTCCTTCGGTTTCTTATTAAAAGGAACTGTCAGCCTTTCGCCTCGTATATTATCATTAGGAAATTCTCTACCCACCCAGTTTTTCAGACTCTAGAAGAGCACGCAATTTTTAAATTAGCTCTGCCAATAACCCTGGTTTTTCAGAACTGATCAGCAGCTTTAGGAAAGAAAACAACGAACCACAAAATGAAAAAGTTACCATTGATCTTATGAAAATGGTTGAAGACTTGAAAAATTTTACATTTGACAAAACAAAAGACGGAATGGTGTTAGCAAAAATCAATTCGTGTGCAGTAACATTGTGGAATTTGTCAGTGGCACTAAAAAGTGGCAAAAAGACAAGCAGTTTAGTTAATGCCAAAGGTAAAGAAAAGTTGCTGCATTTTACTTTTTACCAATTGCGATATTGAATTAAAAGTTGACAATCAGTGGCGGACACTTGGGGGGGCGAGGGGGGGCGACGGCCCCCCCAATACTTTACAGGACAATGGTCTTTTGTTCGAAAACAATGGGAAACATGACGTCATCTTATTAAAACAATATGCTTGCCCCCCCCAATAATTGACCGAGTGTCCGCCCCTGTTGACAATGATGAGAGTAAACGATTAAAGTACATTAGAAAGTTAGTAATCGACGAAAGAATTCTTAGAACGACCGAAGGGTGAAACATCATTGTTTGATCAATCTATTAAAGTCAATAATCGATCAACTTACTTTAGATATTTAATATTTCTTCAATTAAAAAAGCGATATTTTTGAAAAAAATTATCTTTGTATCGCAGAAAAAACGTTCAAAAATTGATTTTAAACAGTATGTCTTGAAGTCCCAAGTTTTTGCATTATGGAAATATCTACCAAATATTTTCTTTGGAAATTAAATAGCATCTTTTAAGCATTTAGACTGTTGGAATAATCGAAATCACTTTCGGAGGTTATTTCAAAACTTGTATCAAAAAATTGTAATGATATTTTTTCAGCTAGACATGTTGCCTGCCAATTAACATTTCTGGCTACAGGAACCGAAATAACAGAAACTTCTTGGAGAAGAAAACTTCCCGTAAGTTTGCAAATCCAAAATCAAACAATTTCTTTAGTATGTTATCACTTTTTTATTCAAAAATCGGTTGTATGAAAAGCAATCAAATGCAAAACTACTCTAAATTTCAACAATGTTTCACTAAATGTCATAATATTAGAAAGTTGAAAACAATGATCTTCTTTTAGCTTGCAATAAAGACTGGGAAATCTTGGCTAGGTAAGAATATCATTTATAAGTGTTCCCACTTTTTAGCGTTTTCGTCACCAATCATTTTCCAAGTAGATAAATTTCCGATTCAAAACAAATTTGAAACATCCAGCAATTCCGTTAGTTCATAGCTTCTATCATTTTTAACGTTTTGTATACAACCTTTGTTTTAATATTTCAACAAATTATTAGTCTAATTTCTTATTGTTGTTTTCTGCTTAAAAATACGTTTTCAGTTGTTCTTAAAATTTTCAAAACAAATTTCCTTGCACTTATTAAATAATTTTTGACCACTGAGAAAATAAAATGTTGACAAAGGTCCGTTTTTAAATCACAAACATTACACAATATTGGGTCCTTTATGATATTTTTAGACTGCAGCAACAATAAAATGGCAGATGAAAGTTTTAAACTTGCATTGGAGGTGAGTTAAAATCTACGCTATATTGCGATCGTTTTGAGCCCTCTTTTTAACAAGGATACACAGAAAACATGATCTCCTGCTTAAAAAATAAAGTTGCATTACTTTATTTCTTTTTACTCTTTCCTTATTGCCTATTACTCTCTCTTTTAGTGTTGGTCTAAGATGAACATGATAAGGGATTCCAAACTAGTAGAGTCTAAACCAAACACTAAAGAGCAGCAGCAAATACATGAAAGTGAACTGAATGTTCTCAAGTTGTATGCATATATGGCAGAATCCGTAAGCAATTTTTTGCTTTTCGAAAAAAGCTTGTTTATTCAGTACAGTATAATTTTAGCTGAAACCAGCTTATCATTTTCCAGTAAAGTGCTTTTGAATGTTTGCTAATAACCAATGGCAGTAATTAGCAGATTTAAAATCTAACTGCAAAGGTTTTGAATAGAATCGTTCATCTATTGTCCGAGAGATTCGAGTTCGGTTGGTGGAAGTGCTACAGAGTTTTCTTTAAGAGATTTATTCTGCGAGGTGAAGAAACAAACAAAAACAAAAGCCCAAAGTTGAATTTGAACACCGTTTTGACTCGTAAAAATGCTTGATTCATAAATTGCCTTTGTTAAGTCTAGTTCTAGAAATAATTCCTAGAACCATTTGAGAACAGATACCTTTGAGCAAATTTTTATCTGCGCAGATTTATATATGCAGTATTACTTTAAACGCTTACGACATTGAATTTCTAGGCATTTGCACAAGATAAAGACGAGGTAGCAAAAGTTTCAATGGATAAAGCAAAAAGCTTCCTCGCACAATGCCCTAAACAGGCAAGTAAATTGCTAAATTCTAAACTAAGAATTAAGTCAACAGAATTTGTAGTCTATGATTGTAAATCTGCAGATTTAAAGACAAATTTGTCTACCATAGCTCAATTTGCAGATGCAACGCAGAAACTGTAAACATGGAAACATTTTTTCCTGCACTGCAAATCATAATCCCACCTTAGGATAACCCCGATCTAAGAACTTTCTAACATCACTGACCCAATAATTTTCAAAACTATGTTTTGAAAAAATTACCTTGATTTAAGGTATTAGCATGTTTGGCTCAAAAACCTTTTAGCCCCAAATCTTTAATATGCTCCGCTGTCCCTGATTAACTGATGATCAACTATGTGATCTAATTATTTATAGTAGCAAAACCCACAACTCAATATCCAACAAAATTACTTTGGAATATATCATCGGTACGTTTTCAGGTACATGGACAAACATATGTGGCTCGATGAGAAAGTTAATGCTTTCAAAACAATTCATTAAACCCTTTAATGGGGAAAACTCCGGACTGTCAAGCAGTTTGCCTTCAGTTTGCTGCTTTGGTATTGGGCTTTGGGCTGATTGTCGGATCATTGGAGCATATCATGTTTATTTTAGCAAATTGTCATAAGACCCTTGCCATAATCTCTTTCCGCGAGTGATTTTCACAACTCCCTGGGCTGTGACAGAAACAAATTTTTCAAAATATATCATGGCCGAGAATGGAAAGTTTCATGCGATATTAAGCAAAACGTTGTTATATGCAAATCATGTCATACAAATTATAGCACAAGAAAGTTAGTGATTTGGAGAAAAGAAAACGTAACTGAAGATAAGGATAATTTATTTTCCATTAAACAAAGAAAAAAGTTTGATCTTAAAGTTTCTGTAATCAAGTCTTTTTTTTTATCAACTTGAAACAACTACAACTCTAATATTTACATTCAACTGTGCCCTTCATAGCGGGAAAAGACCCAAGGTCATCGTGTTCCCACTACGATGGACACTTACAATAAACAATCCCTTACAAAGAATATATACAACAAAACTAAAAGGGGGGGGGGGTAACTGCTGTTTGGGGTTTCACTTAAAGCGTTGAGTAGTCTTAATGTATGATATAGTGGCATCCATGATCATCCTAATGCTAATTATATTCAATCGTGAACTGCCATATAAAAGGAGATCGCACAAGGCTGTTGTATCCATATCATTAATGTCAAGGGCAGGGATTTCTGAAAGCTGACCAAAGAGATCTGTGCGCATCAAATCAAACTGTGGGCAGTGCAGGAGATAGTGTTCATTGTCCTCTTTTCCAGTTCCACAACTACAAATCGGGTTTAGGCAGTCAAAGTTATGCCGGAATCTATGTTCGTTTAATGCACTAAAATTCAATCGAAGTTTTGTTAAAGATCTAACACCGTCAATGTCATGAATGTTATATGTAGAGTTTCCTAATGGTCGAATGTTTGCAAGAAGTTTACGTTTGAATTCAGCAATGCTTACAGAATGTTTTATATCATCACAAAGAAGAATCCATTCCAAAAGAGTATTTTGGAAATACGTATTCGAAAAACGGACAGTTCGCCCAAAATTTTGGTTGTACGCGCGTGTTGCTCTGAGATTGTAGGTAAGTTCGCGTTCATCTGGAATTTCCGCAAACAAGTAATGAGGGGATTGTGACTTTTTAACGTTGAAAAAATGACACAAACGTCGATACCATCTTCTCTGATACAAGTTTTCCCAACCTAATTCCTCGTAGAGTCTTTGTCTACTCGTACCTCTCCATGCTCCAGTGACTGCAAGCTGAATATTGAATATGCTCCAGTCTTTGTGTGAAAGCAGATTGCATTTCAGGATCATATCTATGATATATGATGTCTCCATAATCTAGGTGGGGCCTCACATAGAGCTTATATATCTGATCGAGGACATTCCTAGAAACATATTTGGAAAGGTATTTTATCATACCGATACCCCTTCTTGCTTTTAAACTAGCTTCTCGAATATGGCTTTCAAAATTTATATTAGAGTCAAGAGTTAGTCCCAGGTGTTTGTTCTCAGATTTTGTATTTATCTCGTTGGATCCCAAAGACAGGGGAAGGGCTTACGTCTCTTGCAAGAAAAAATAATTTCTTCAGTTTTATCCGCATTGAACTGCATTTTCCATTGCCATGTCCACAAACGTACCGTCTCAAGGTCCCTATTTAAGTCCTCTGCAGTTCTATTGACTTCGTTTACAACAGAAAAAAGAGATGTGTCATCCGCAAACATTCTCACATCGCAGTGAATATTATCAACAAGGTCATTTATGTACACTAGAAAAAACAAGGGTAATCAAGTCTTGTGTTTTATTTCCTCGACAGAAGCCTGTATCAAGCTCATGGAGAGTCGCATTGATGGAATTAATTGTTTTATATTAAGAAATATATTCAATATATCCAAAGGGAGCGATGAAGTTTTTAATCTTCCAAGAAATTAGATAAAGTAATCTTCCAACTTACACCCCCCCCAAATCAGATTCCCTTTCTTAGTGCATCAAATCCCTCTAAAAAGATGTTTAAACTATCTGTAACATTTTATTCTACATTGGTAAAGGAGCAAATTGATTTACAGAGCACGCTGTTGGCAACCTACTGTTACAACTTTGGAGTAGAAAGTTTCAAGAAAGAAATGTTCGAGCAGAGCATTATGTGGCTAAGGTAATTAATAGGAAAAATAAATGTTGAATATGTTCGTGCTTGTTTGTCTTGATAAATCAGTTCTAAAGATACCTCTACAGTCTACAGACTTTCGAGATGGAAAAATTATTTATTTGTTAACATGTTAGCATTTGTTTTATATCCGACACAAAACAGCTTATTGTTTTCTGCATTTATAAAATCACAAACAAATACCTTGAGGAATCTACCTCGATGAATTGTTTTTATCAAAGGATATCTTGTTTCTTCATAGAGAGAGCTATGAAATTGGGAAAGGAATGGATGGAGCGAACCAGGCAAATTTGGATGTGCAGGTTATTGTCCAGTTGAAATATAATTTCCGTTGTAGGAAAGCAGAATGAATGGACAGGTGGCTTTTCAGGTCGAATTGGAAAACACAAAAATGATTGAATCGAAGAGCAAAAAAGATATTTATCATTTGCAGTGAAGCAGTTTTATTTCTAGACATTGAAATACAATATGTCTTAGATAACTAAATTGACCATTCAGTTGAAAGGCTTGCATGGCTAGTACACCTTCTATCTCAAAATTATAAGTACATAGCCATAAATTTCTCTGTGAGTTCGGTCATACACACATGGACAAGAACTACTTACTCATGTAAAGATTATACTTTTATTTTTCCATTTCTATTTACTTTGGTAGGCAACTTGCTTACGATTGATAGCACAGGCTTATCTAGAAACAGGAAAAAAGGAAGATATCACTTTGGCCCTCAATTCTATTGGTAAGTATTTTCTGCTCTTTAAATGAATGACTGGGGTAGCGTTTTCATGTAAGTTTCCTGAAAGTAGACTTCAATCGTTTTATAGTTTCTTAACGGAAGAAAATCCAAGCAAAGTTTATCAAAGTTTAACAAAAAAACTTGAAATTATTATTGAAAAAGCTGTAGGCTACTTTTTTCGAGTAACTAAAGCCATGGTCTAGAAATGAAATTTTTTTATGTTTTTATGCACTTGCAAACGGAACACTTACCCAAGTTCTTTTTTTTTCTTGAGCAAACTGACATTTTTGTATTTCAGTAAGTTTAGGTGCCAGGAGCTTGTATTATTCTGTCAATAAAAGGAGACAAAACATGTATAACATCTGAATTTTCTTTTTCAGATCTATCTATCTCGGTAAGTACTTCTAATAAGCTATGCCTATGAGTCGAGATGTTTCTATCGAATCTTTTGTTCGAGGAATATATAACGTCGCCTCCCTGCTATGAAGGGAGCCACAAGGTGGATTTGACTTTTGAGACACTCATTTGATAATGATCCAAAATTCTCGAGATGAATTTTCCAGATTTTGGTTTTAAATGTTTGGTATTCTAGCATTATAACAGCTCATATTGATTCCAAAATACTCACTTAAGATTCCATTACAAAATATCATTTTTATTGTTTCTACAGTCAAATTTACCACTATTTTTTGGTTTTATGTTACAAATCTTTAGTTTTGTATAAAAGTATGGTTTTAAATGCAAGGATGCAGATGTAGAAAAACACAAAAGATTAAAAGAATTCCCAAAATATCAATATCAAGAAGTAGTTAAGGATAACTTATCAGCACCAAACAAGCGTGGTTTTGTCGCCTTGAGCCTCCTGCATCAAAACCCATGCCTTATAGTCCAATTACTACTGCCTTATCCAAGCTATATGTCAATGGTTCATTTAAAATTGCAAATTTTCCCCCATGACATAAGATATAAGGGCAATTTTGGGATAATTTACAAAAATTTTAAACTCAATATAAAGATAAAGAAGCGTCCCAATTTTTAGGATGTAAACTGTTTTTTTCTGTTCCTTTTACAATACCTGTACCGCTTAACAATAATTTCACAAGCTGGTATATATTTTGTATCCATCTTCAGATACAATCAAACTCTAGAAGTCTCTACCTGAAGTTGAAAATCATTCTGTGTGCCGATGACGTAGACGATGAACGCAGACTCACAGGTGGGTTCAGAATGCTCTAAATAAAATGATGTCATTTAAATTTTCCTTAAGATATAAGCTGACACAATTACAGCTTGTTTTGCATGTTCAGTTCTTAAGACGCATTTATATGTCTAACTTTCACATAAAAATCAACTTTCTTCTGATATCACTGTCGAGGTAGCAGAATAAATCTGTGTCTTTTTTCATCAGAAGATTTTTCCATTTCAGTCAAGATGGAGGTAAAACTACCTCGAATTTTCTTCGTTTTGTGCATCTGCATTCGTTAACAGCATGTTTTTACATGATCATTAGTCCAGCAATTATCTAACGAATGAATGCAATGCAGTATGACATAATGACAAATAACAAACCTTCACAAGACCCTGTTTATCTGTTGTCATGATATATCTTTTTATGCTTTGAAAATATACTTGTTTTTTCTAGCAATTCAGAACTGTATTACCCATCCTGATTTCAAAATAGAGCTTGGACTACAAACAGTAAAGCTACTTATCAAACATAAATGGTAAATTTGGTATAAAGCCACAATTTCTTCTTGTCAGTAAACTTCATATAGTTGTAGCTAATCAAATACTCTTTAGCAATTGACTTTCTTAATTTTATCCTACAAATAAAAGCACATGTTCTTTATTATAAGAAAGTCTTTTTTCAAGCCAGTACTCATGATTTTCAGCTAGTTTTTATTTTCAGTATTTACACTTTCAGTATTATTAAGTTTTAAAACCTTAGAGTTTTCCTTTTCTGCATACGATGATATCTGCATCTAAATATTTCGCACTTGCAAGGCAATTTCCCCATGAAACTTGGCAATTTCCCCATGAAACTTTGTGCATCCAGCACTGAACTTTCATAAATTTTTTCGAAGAGCTGAATTAGCTCTTATAAAATACTCTTTTTATAGAAAACATGAATTTCATCGATGCAATGCGTTAATGAGAAGTTTATTTTCACCATTTTATCTTCATTTCTTAAATCAAAACTTCTCCCTTTCTCTAATTATAGCAATACCTTAGTAAACAAGGCCTTTGAACTGCTCATGAAGAGGTTTCCAAAGCCACATGAAGTTACAAAAATTCGAATAGATAAACTGGTATGTCTTGTTCACAAACAATCTCCACGTTCCAATAAAATCAAATCGCATCTTAAATTAATTTTTTTTGCTTACGAAACAGTTGTTAGACATATCTCCTTAAATCTTTATAAATTAATTGATAACACGAATTAAGCAAAGTATTCTCTGTTTCGGGCAATTTTTATCTTCACATTTGCCAAAAATGGATCATAGAATTGGAATCCTGATGCTAAAATTACTTTTTGTCGAAATTTTCATGGTGTTTGGGACATCAGACAGCGAATTAACCTATTTTCAAGATTTACCTTTTTCTATACATTTCAATGGAATTTCTTGCTGCACTGCTGCAGTGAGATTTCTTCACTACAGCAGCGAGTTCCGGTCAAATCTATAGAAATATCTAAATATTCGAAGTGATGTAACTCGCGACCAAATGGTCCAAACGACATTTCAGTTTAAACTAATTTCAAGATGAAGATTTCAAATCTGAAGTCCATTTTTGAGAAAGGTCTGTAAAAAGCAAGATGCAAAATCGATGACCTCAAACCGGTATGGAGAATACAAGCAAATTAATTGATTATGCAAAGTATAAAAACTGTATGCATCAACATTTCTATTTGCTCTAACATAAAGTCTTGCAAAGTGGTTATGGCTAGACAAGTAAATGATTTCGGGATGTTTGATGATTTTTTCCCCAACACATGTATCAAACATTTACATGTCATGACGTAATCACTGAATTTCCTCACTCCATCTTGAAATCCTAATTTTCCATCAGGAATACCTACTTGAAGAAAAGCAAATTCTGGCTGGAAAAGAATTAGTAGCTTCTTGTTTAATTTCTGGTGAGATGATATTTCTGAGTTATAATTGAGGTTTTTATGCAGATCAGCCGTTCTTAACATCATTTTCCAATTTATAAGATAAAAAATTATGACCTAGGCTATTTTGATAACGATAGGCTAACAGACTCATTTTGTCATGTTTGTTTAGATACATGGTTTTTTGCAAAAAAGGACTTATCTAAATTGTTGTATTAATCTAAAGAAGCACAAAAGTATAGTGATAATCACTTTCTCAGATGTAAAGAACTTGCAACAAGCTGAGGCCAACGTTCTGAAGAAGTTTCATCTGCTGGTTTGGGAACAAGCTGCTAAATTATTTGAGGTATATTACTAAATTTTCTCTTTTTCTTCAAGGCTTGTCATTTTTATAATCATTAAGCTGTTTAAGCTACAAAATACTTCACAAAAGATTGGTTTGATGCGGGCTGTGCCCTTATTGACCATTCTAGATATTGCACCCTACTCTTGCTTCTCCCCCTCTATTCACGACACGATCACCAATATCAGAATCAGCTCCAAACGCAATAGTTTTAAAAAAAATCTGGCTGAAAATCAGGCAAGCTAAGAAGGGGTTGAATATCAAGCTAAACTTTTTATATAAAAGCTTATAACTGGGAAAAACATACCTCTTAACGTATCCCTCACATACCTCCTAACGTTTCCAATGAAATAACAGACCAACACAAATCGTACAAATGACAAGAACACATACCCGAGTGGCATCTCGTTTTTGTGAATAGTCTTAACTTGATACCTCAGGACCCCAGGAGTTGTATTAGAAACTAACTAGGATCAATACCAAAGCTGTACCAAGTCGCGCTTAACTACGTCTTTGACACCTATCTAGCAATTTAGCCTAAATCTAAAGTCACAGAAAATCATCACCATTTGACTATTTGCCACTAACCGTGTCTCTTTGAAAAACATTTTGTTTTTTTGCCATATTATAGGCTGGTGTGTTCACAGATGCCTTGTCTTGGTACGATTTTTCCTTAGAGTGTTTTGCGCATTCGGGACATGAAAGCAAAAACATCGCGAAATTACAGGTAAAATGATACATTTGGACTTTCAACGACAGTCTCTTAAAAAAATATCGTCAACAATAAGTTAGCTTGTTAATTATTTTTCTTTAAGCATTCAGTTGTGTAGATAATTGACGATTCTGAGTAATGATATGATGAAATAAGCACAATGCCAATAGAAATGAAAAGGAAAGGATTATGCAAATAATTTAATGTAATGTAACCTATAACCAGTGCCACGACAAAAAAATTAGTTCTCTAGCTTGAATCCATTCGACAATACCTTGTTACATTGTGAAAATCCGATTTAATTAGACAATATCTCAACAACTTTAATGTACCCGTTTGTTTCACTATAGCGAAACAGAGCCTCGTGTTTTCTTGGTATGAAGCAGTATGAAAAGGTAAGGTTGTTCATCTCAAAAGACTCCGAGCTAACATGTTACCAAAAATCAACCTTAATCGACGCACTAATAAAACCCAACAGTTTTCCCCATCATTCCGGGTTACTTTGAATTGGAACATTTAGTGTCCATGCAAAAAAAGTGTTGGTAAGAGATACATGAAAGGACCTTGACTGCTTTTGCGGCATCATCTAGGAGACATTCAATTGAGAGGGAATTTTCTCTTCAAACAAGCCCAGTATTGTTCACTATTTTTTCTAACATATTTGCTTTGATTTTTCTAAGAAAAGGAATTATTTTCCCCTGTTGTTTAAATTTAGTTATAATATTATAATATATGTTTGATAACAACTGTCAGCGTCAGCATAACGTAAGTATATCACTTTCTATCATGAGCTTCACATGAAACACTTTATCTTCAAATTTAGCTGTATAAACGATTTTAAAAATTTTGCCTAATGCAAAGATGAATTGGAGTTCATATCGAAGAAGAACTGTTTATGAAAGATACTGGTTTGTGTTCGTTTGAAAGTTAACAAAGGATTGATAATATTGAATATTAAATTCTACCCTTTTTGCATGCAGGCAAACGATGCCATCCAAGAAGCTTACAAACTTCAAGCAGATTGTGTTCAGACATATTTTATCCATTTCAAGATTTGCTTGGCTAGTACCAATGACGATAAAGGCAAATATTCTTTTATTATCTATGTTTGAGCTTCACGGGCAAATTGCCCATATCAATTTAAGTCTCTAAATAGCAGATTTTTTCTATGAGCTAGCCATGTTGAGATAATCGACCTCTTCTTTGAAAAGCAAATGACTTTGCATGCTTTGAGATTATCATATTTTCTTGCCTAACTAGTAAAATATCCACATATTTTACTTAACTGTTTCTCTTGCATTAGTTATGTCGGAAGTCACTACATTGCAAAGTAGAGAATAAAGTATCTTTCGACTCCAATTCTGGATAAAAAGCGGACGGGGCATTGGGTTTCTGTACTGGATTCATGGACTTGCCTTCTTAATTGTGACAAATCTGTACTTTGTATTTTTCTTAAACAAAAGAAAAGATATCAAAATACGTTTCCCCTATCACTTTCAAAGAAAAATTGACTTGCCTAAAACATTACCTCTATTATACTTGTGTATCATGTTTAGCTTTAGTATGCATACAGAAAATTAGTGAGCTGGCTTTGGAGCAAACAGATTCAAGTGTCTATCATGGTTTTATTTGCTTAGCAGCGCAAATGGCTTTTCAGGTAAGACCAATTTATGCTTGTAATATTGGCACAATAGTGCATGTTTCAGGATATGTTGGATAAACTAGGGCTTAATCATTCTACTTTCAAGAAAGCATCTAGGTTCTTCAGCAACTTCTTGTTGGAAAATTGCCAGCATCAAGAAGTTTAAATTTCTTGGTGTTATTGCAAATGTTTGAAGCCACATAAATAGCGTTTTCTACAAGCAACTATTAAATGTAGCTCTAACCTTTCAAATCCCTGCTATTTCTGTCAATGACATAAGCCGACTTTCTAAAAGTAGAGGGGCTGCAACTTAAAAACATGAATAACGATGAGTTACCTCAAAAATTGAACTTTATATTACTTTCGTCAATTTTAACTGTAAATATAGTAGTAAATTTGAAGAGATAGTCTAGCATGCTTTTGAGCTTTCAATACCAAATTATTTTATGATTAAAATTGATTGAGTTATCAATGGCTGCATCCGTACCCATCTACCACCCCCTGGTAATATAACTGCCTGTTTCTTGCAATAAAAAAATTTCAGTTATGTCCTTGCTTTGTAAGAGCTGGGGGAGGGACAAACCTTCTAGTCAATTAGTCCTAATAAATGATGTCCCATCGAGACACAACAAGGTTACCAAACAGCTGTTTTTATCTTTCCATTACTGAAGGATGGAAACAAAAAAGTAGCCGTGGCTGCCTTGGAGAAAATAATTCAACAAGCCAAAGAATCTAAACAGATTTTAACTGCTTTGAGGTATGTTTCCGTTCAGATTTTAATTGGCAATTAATATGTGAAAAGTTGATCTGCCACAAGCTTTAGAATGATTTGCAATCATTTCTTACAAAAGCGCAAATTTTTCTGAAAGTTAACAAATGCTTTTTCCGTAAATGCGATTCAAATTTCTTAGATACATGCAAGATCAAAATCAAGAAATTTTCTCAAATCAATAAGACATCTTCACATTTATTATGCATAAAATGACACTGATGTTATGATTGCTGCAGACTGCATGTCTGCATGAATGATGAATTTATGCTAACTACTTCTAGCATCTGCATCTTCGGATATTATTCTGAAAAGCCATTTTTTTCTTTTATTCGGTACAACTCCATCTAGAACCTTAGATACTTCAATTCCAATGCAGATTCTTGAAAATCAGTTTGATAAACTCCACAAAAGAGAGAGTCTAGATTCTTCTGTTACATTCTAAATGATTATCGCAAATCTCTTCTGTGAGATTACATGGAGCCTTGCCTTGATGACTTTCTGTAAGATTATGAGAATGGCCCAGCAACTAGCCAAAACTTAGATTCTTTGCAACTGCAATGACTGCCAATCAACGTTGCAAATTTTATTACATTCATTAAATCTCTCAAAGTTTATAACTGCTCTTTGTTTTACGTCAGCTATCATTTTCACAGGTGCCTTTTAAGACTGAAGTACACGTATCTTTCTCCTGTCAATAAAAGGTACAAAACATTTTGACTTCCTGACTTTGTATCTATCTGTTTCCGACTGAAAGCTCAATAAATAATTGTTGAATGGATAAATAAATAAAAGTGGGTAAACAAATAAGTTTATAAGAATATTGTTAGAATTTTTTGTATTAATTCAGTTCTACTTTTAGTTGAGATCAATATCAGCAAAAATTATGATATATAAGCTGCTGAGCTATTAAATCTACATTTGTTGGATGATATTGTAAAACTTTTTGTACAATTCTAAACTTCGAAGTACGATAGACCAACTCTGAAATTTTATTATATTGTCAAATCAACAACTTTAGAAACAACAGTGGAGTTCACGTAAAGATGTAAATGCATAATTTTTAATATAAATGCATTTTTCATAGTGATGAAGTAAAGGCAATGCTTGGATTCATCAAAAGAGGTCAGATCAAAAGTTGTTTATTCTCCAAATAAGCCTTTGGTACCGCAAAATTTGAAAATAGCACGTAAAAGCAGAAAATAACATAATAAAGTACTTTTCGCCCGGCACTCGTCAGAGTATAAACGTTTGATAATGTCCAAAGGTAAGCAGAATATTTATATCCAGATGTAGATCGAAAGTAACGGGAGAGGAAGAATAGCGCATTTGATTGGTTCCTTGTTTTTGACCAATCGCAGCAGCTAATTTCTCACCTAGATGAAGAGTCCGAGAGTGAAAATGAACCCTTGGACATTACCCGACTTTCATGCTCTGACGAGCGTCGGACGAATGTTACTTTATTATCTCATGTTGCCGCTTTTCCATGTTGTTTATTTTCTACATTTTCACGCTCAAGTGCTGAAAATAAATAAAAATGGGAATGTGCACTTGTTAAGTTGGAAGCCACAGCCTATGAATAAGAAAATAAGCAGTGGATATCTATAAATAAAAACAAATGAAAGTGGCAGGACATAAAAGGAGTCCTCCTAAACATCCCTTGTAGACATCAATAAGCCTGCCTCCTTTTGACGTGCCATAGCCATAGAGTGACCTCGTCCTAGAAACACCATTCGATTGAAAACGAGAATGCAAACCCCATAGAACCCCAAAGAAATATTTTATTTCCCACCAACTGTTGAAAAAATCTAGCTTATATACATCTCTTTATCAATGTATTTGTAGAAGTGATATGTATCTTATTCGAGATGTGTAGACATTAAGAGCTTCATCCGCTGAATTTGATTTCATCTCTAAGACACTCAATGAAAAATAGGTATCAACATTTTCCTTCTAAACAGATCTCATTTCCGTATCCTCTAACATTCAAAAATCTTGTTAAAGGAGTTATGAAGAATTGTCGAAAATTGTCTTCTATTCTATTCCGCAAATTTTTATATTTATCGGATAAAATGCAAGCTACCTGAATTTTTTTTATTCAGACACTCTATTGTTATTAAGAAGATTTCCTTATCCCCAAATGACAGCTTTTTCTGCATCATTCCGTCTTCGATCGCCCTAACATTTCCCAAAAACTTTTTTTATAGTCAAAAAGATACATTTCTCTGAAAGTAACTTCTACAAGAAGAACATTCGTTTTTTGAAGTATTCTTGTGCAGTAGGGGCCATTTGGGTTTAGTCTCTCAATGTTCATACCTACTTTTTCAGCATATGAAGTGTTGAAAACCAGTCAGTTGCCAGAATTTGAACCGGAAATACAATGGTTCATCAAGATAGGTATGTGATATTGTGATATCATTATAATATCTACACTTTGTGAGCTTCAAATGCTTTAAATTCAGATACTTTGATAAATAACTGTCATACAATCATATAACTTAATGCATCATGTTTGTCATGACAAATAACATTCTTTCTTTTTGTTCAAATATTGTTTTTAGAATGAATACGTTGAAAAAAGGATTGAGCTTACATAATCTACAAATAAAATGTTTCTTTAATAAGAAATCATATACCATATTCAAATGATGCAATGTTTCACAAAAGAGCTGGAACAAGCATGAAGAATTCATTATTGCTAACCCTTGCTTGCAAAACAATCAACACCTTCTAGCACCTCAATATCTGTTAATTCAGTACTGTTAATTAAGACATAACCAGGAATCCATGGGAAAATTCTATGTTGTAATATAAATTTAAAAGACAGTTGCAGCAATGGCTTGAAAGGGTTACGAGGCACACATAGCCAATAACATATCGACGAATTTTGTGCCTACTTCAGTCTTTTGTGCTATGATGGGGTTTCACATATGTAGCTCTTTCTGCCCAATTTGGCTGAGAAGCAGTTACAATAATCGTATGTAATCACTAACAAGCTCATAGTCATAACGAAAAATCATATGATTCTATCTTTACCAAAGTCACTATCGTGTTGACAAACACACCCTTCGAATAAATGATAGCCTCTAATGCTTTTCACGACTCGGTTTCCATTTTGGTTCCCAAAATTTCTAACGCCTTTGTTAATAAAACGAGCTGTATCTGTAGCTGAGTATATTCCTTAAAATAAAAATTACAAGGTAAAATTTTCTTTGGCCTTTTTATATACCACAGTCTTTATCAGTTTTATCTTATTAAAATTTCTTTTAGTCCTTACCAGCAAACTTTGACCAAATTATAGTTTAAAAGGTTTTCAAGAATAAGCAGGATTATGTAATTGATTCAAAGTGTAATTTTTGGTCAATTTTGGCTTCGATGTTGCGTTGCTACAAGCCAGTTCAGGGTTAAGAAATATTATGGAGTAGTGAATGGATCTTGCTATCTTAAGATGCTCAATGAATAGCAAAAAGGTTTTAAGTAACCAAAGCGAAATTTGATTCTTCTCATCAACAAACTTCAGGATTCTGGTGAAATTTATTTCATTTCCACTTGGGTAGGTCTATGATTTTCATTTCTTCTTTCAAGATATCTCCAGAAGAAATAGATAAATGGGTTTGTCAGTGAGTTAAAAACAACGGCTATTCTTTCTGGAAACGTTTCTTTTTCATGAGCTACTGTCTTGATTGAAAAAGGCAACGTCAACGCGGCAAATGTGGTAGCGATCAGCACACACATGATCACTAGATTGCGGTCTTTCTTCATTGATGAAGCTGTATTGCTTTGTCGATTGTCTTGCACTCTCTGTAATCTACGGCGTTGGATTACTACCTTGTAAATGATAACGCCGTATGTGAAGATCATAAGAATAATTGTGACGTTAATCACATAGCCTAAAACAGTCCGTGTTATTTGTTGTGTTGCCTCAGTTATAAGCACTGCCATTACTGCACCAGAGCCCATCCAGATCCAAAAGATGCAATAAGTTGTGCGCGACGTTGTTACCCATATTCGATGCTTGAAGGGGAAAACAACAGCAATGCACCTGTCAGCCGTCATGTAAACGATATGAAAGCAAGATACC
Source organism: Rhopilema esculentum (assembly GCF_013076305.1). Next base: position 7,123,487 of record NW_027019328.1, read on the forward strand.
ATGATGGAAAACCACAGTAAATAACCAGAGCCCAGCTTCAGCCATGTTCTATTGATGCGAATTTGAACTGCATGAAATACAACAAATGTTATTCCTACCAGCAAATCTGCAATCGAGAGGCTTAAAAGTATTCTCTCGTTGTTTGTCATCGATCGTCGTTTCCTTGCAAGGATCCAAATTTCAGCAGAATTTACGAAAATCGCCAAAGTGGGAACAAAGAAGAACGTGATTAGTACAATGACTTCCAAATCAGTCATTTTCTTTATTTCCGTCATCCTTACACCAGACTTCCACAACTCTTGATAAGGAATGACATTTATTCTGAAAAAGGCACTTTATTCTTCTTATGTTAGTATTGACAATGCGTTTCTGAGGCAACTGCCTAATGACTGCAATGCGGGGCCTTTTCAAGATCCCAAAGAAATAATCTAGAGCATTTTTGTTTAGAACAAGGAAATTGCAAAGAAAATACTTTATAATAAAGTAGACTTGTATCAGAAAGTAAAAAAATTGAAAACCCTAAGCTTTTGTTAAGAATTTTCAAAATAATCGTATTTGCTAAAACCGGGGAAATTTTTGAAAATTTCTTTAACCTTTCTCTTAAGACCTAAGTTTATACAGCAATATTTATAACACAAATAATGGGCTCAAAAAGTAAAATAAAAAAGTAAAAGAAAAATGGCCCTCATTCCTGCAGAATGATTCCTTTTGAGGCGATACTGTCATGCGAAAAGGAAGAGGAGAGTATAGTTGAATTGCTTTCACAGCTAAATACCTCATTTAAAATGAACGGACATATGCTCTCATGCACGTAAAACAAATATATTTGCAAACAATATGCATTTTATAAAGAATACAACTCAAAGAAGTAAAACAAATGTCAAAAACACAGTTTGCATTAGTCGTTCAAGCCGCCTTGAAAAGACTTCTTCAATCTTGTTTATCAAATAGAAATATTATTCACAAAATTGCCAAACTTCCTTTTAGATTGCAGTTAATGAGTGCTTTTATTTAAGCTTATTTACCCTCACATTTTCATTAAAAAACATCTATTTTGCCCACTTTATGAATGTTGACAGCAGAATGCACTGCAAACAGCTCATTTAGTCAGTTTTTGTGTGTATTTTTAATCATGAAGCTTTAAATGAGAGTTCTGGCAGCAATATAGTGCATTTCAGTTAATTTATTAGATCCTTCGGTAGGTTTATAAAAAAGAAAAAATATATATATTATGAATTTCTTTCTAAATCAACGTGATTTAAGTCAAAAATAAATGTCGAAAACGATATTTATTTGCACCATCATCTAGGGGATTGCACTGAATGAAACTTGAGCATTTGCTTCCTCTTTGATGTCATGGTCAATAAAAGTAAAGAGAGCGCACAAACAGCTCAGCTATCCAAAGAAAGTAAATGGCATTTAAAAGGGGCAAGCAGATCCAAGAGGAGACTGTGCCGCACTTTGCTATTGCCAATAAAATTATTACAATGTTTATTCATAATATTAAAGGATCACTTATTATGTTATCTTAGATAATCGTTCATTGATAGAAAAGCGTAAGGGCCCGTAAGCCAAATGTCATACATTTGTTAATATGGAACGTCGATTTTCTCATCTTCTTTCAAATAAAGGTCTTACATTTGCAATAAATTCCAGAAAATATTTTGATTTATGAAGTTAAGTCACGAGATGAAAATAAACCTTTTCCAATACCTTTTTCTCAATATCGTGTACTAACATGTAAACTTAAGAACTTTGGTTTTATGGACAGAGTGTCTGCTCAAAGGTGTATAACAAACGATGACGACTGCATAACAAATTGATTTAATCAAAACCACCCGGGAAAGCAATACTGAAGTTTGATCATAAATCCTACTGCAATGAAATAATTAACAGAAAACAATTATACTTTAATTAATATTTAATTTTCTCTTTCTGGCTATGTTGCTAGCAAAGGCAAGTTTGAAATAAAATTTCTTGAAGACCTTTGAAAGAAATGCATCTGTTTACGAACTTCAATAAGAAAACAGTGCTCTTGGTTTTTCATATTATTTGTTGTTTTGAAGCTTAATCAGAACACGCCATCTGCTCTTGTGCTTAAGATTATAGCTGGTAATAAAAATTAGTACTCTGTGTGATTATTTTGGAAACGGAATTTGGTTATTATTGGTTCTCTACACAGAATGGAGTTCTTTGTAAATATTGTTTTCGAATAAACCATGTTGGCGCATGCAGAACGCTCCCAAGAGGTTTTTTTCCTGACTAATGAAGAATGCTTACTGCTTATGAATCTACAGTTTCTGTTTCACGACATAGTGCCACAGTAATCAACTTAGACCACGGAGGGATGAAGTGACAGAGCATAGCTTGCTGAAGCACTTTAGAAACCATCGTTTAGCAATGGGAGTGATTTACTCGTTTGGAGAGGACATTGCCATACTACTTGTGTCTCTTGCTGTCATCGTCACAAACAGTTTCGAAATCAAGATCCTATTAGCGCGACGCAAGCATTTCGTGCCCTACGAACAGCTTTTGTTGAGCCTCTCTGTGGCTGATTTGCTTGTAGGTGCATCATGGCTTCTAGTAACTGTAATCGACCTTACAGCATCTAGTGTTCTTAGCCTAGCCGTGGAAAAGAATATTTCTATACCATATTGGTGTTCGATTCTGTTGTCAATGACGCACGTGTATATGCTGACTGCCGATCGGTTCGTTGCTGTGCTGTTTCCTTTGCGTCACAAAATACACGTCACAAACAGATTTGCTACTGTATTGATTCTATTTGCATGGTTCAGTTCAGCTGGAGTTACAGCGAGTCTTGTAATCACCATAAGTTTGGTAGGTGTCAAGTATTACCTTGCTGATTTTGCATTCAGTACGCTTTCCGGTATGATTTTGGTTTATACATTCATAATATACAAGGTTGTTATACGGCAAAAGAATGCAGCAAACGGAGCAGTTAACCACGCGTCACAACGGCAAGCTAGAGAACGCCGTTTGGTTTACGTCTGCCTTACAGTTACTGTCTCCTTTTGCATTTGCACAACGCCGCTAATGTATACGAAAGAAAACAATATGTATCAGACATTCTTTGTTGTTGACTTGGCATTGATCCTCAACTCACTTTTCAACCCATTTATCTATTATTTCTGGAAGCTTATTGAAAAACATTATAATTGACAAGAAGATGGTTTTGTTGTACTCGAAAAATAATATTATAGAAATGTCTTTGGTGTTGTTCCTCTCTCTCTGCTTCTGAATTTAAGGTCACGTCTAACTAGTGTATCAATTGTGCGATCCATCAATTTTAGATATAAGCGCAAAGAACCATTTTTAGAAAAAATGATGTCACTGCTGTACTCGCTTGTTTACCTCTTTTCGTGACATTTTTAAAACATTTTGCTTCCACGTTTGTCTACCAACCCAAGAATTACAAATCGGAGCTCCACAGGGCTCCTTCATTGATCATCGGTCCTCTATTTATTTAAACAAATCACAGTATTCTGAAATATCTAATGAAATGAACAGGAGGTGAAGGTTGAAACGAACAGGAGGTTTGGCGGTGGGGATGGGGCTGGATATTCTTACAAGATTTTCTCTGAAATTATATAAACAGATAATGCAATGATATCTATTCATCAAGCATCATAAATAATTTTGGTCAGTAATTATAGAATAAAAATTTGCTAAAAGGCTTTCAGAATGATGTGAATAAGATTCTGCAAACCATCTCTAAGCACATAATAAGAACATAATGGGTTTCAGATTGTAGTACTGAACGTAAATGTTTGCAAATGAAATGAAAAATTTGTTTGCGAAAAATACTCTGAACGACTTTGTGAACTCCAACTAAATAAGCAAAAAAGCAATTTCAATCATTAGGAGAAACTCTACGGGGCTAGATTAGCATCGGGCCTGGAAAAACACGAAATTGTTGAAGGTAACACGTTTATGCTTTTGGAAAAGTCTTATAATCTGTTCAATTTCGTATATAGGCGATTTTTGGCACATGAGTATCACTACATAGATTCCAGTTCTTCACTTCCAAAGAATCTGTCCTGTAACAGATCAACTTGCGACCAGCAAAATCAAGATCAGAACCAAGAAACCTTTCGAACATATTATTCTTCTTCTGACGTCACATGCGACAAGCATCTGGATTTAAATTTCTCCTCATATTCAAGTTTTATTTGACGTCTTATACTCATTACTTTTGTATTTTTTTCATGCTTATTTGAACGAGACTTGATTTTCAAACTTTAAAGCAATTATCCTCAAAAAATTAATAGCTGTTAAAACCGATTCCAGTTAAAAATTTATTTACATGCCAATCTTTGAATAGTAAATAATTGTCTAATACAAGGAAAATATTGAATCAATAGTGGAACAAATTAAATTAAGATATTGACCGTATTATTAAAATGTTCAAAGGAAAATTTCCGATAAAATAAAGCTAGCCTCTAATTAACAAATTTCAAGGATAAACGACTGATGTAGTTTTGCATCTTCTAGCTAATAATGTCTAAGTTTCTATATAGAACTTTATTTTTCTCATTTGTCTAGTTTGGGGTCCTAGTTCTACTAGGGTCTTACCTACTACAAAAGAGTTGTTAGAACTATTGCCCTCAAGCACTTCAAATCTCCATCTACACCAATTTTTTCTGAGTTAAAATTCATAAAGCTGCTTACGTTTCTTTACTAATCTGTTTATATGATTTCTTCTTTCTTTAATGATTTTTTTGAAACGTTGATATCTGTTCATCAGTATGATATGATAAAGATAGAAAGATGCAAGGCAAACCTTCATTGCTGATTATTTTATGGCTCAAGAAAGCAACCTGCTATGAGGTTTTGAGATCTACTAGATACGCAGGTGTCAAGTATTAGAAAAAGTATTCCCTGTGTCATCAAACAATGAGAAATTTTTGATTAACATTCAAATTGCGTCTGTTCTCCATTAGATAACAACAGTAGACTTTTTGTACAGACCTTCAGAACTATGTCACCGTGGGCAGCTTTATGCAGGGCTGTGGGGTGGATGGGAATGGCTGTTATGCGGTATTCGCTCTTTTCTTTTCGGAGGGAGCGGAGGTTGTGTAGCAGTTGTTTTCGTTGATCCTGTGGCTTCATGCTGGGCAGCATGTGGTGTAATCACTCAATTAGTAGGTAGGCTTTTATTACAGAGGTCGCTCTCTCCTCGATTGTTTTATCTATTGAGAGAGCTCCTTCTTTAAAAATCCCTGCATGCAAATCTCCTTGGTTTTTCACAATCATTTATATGACGTTGCATTATTTTATCCCCATTTTCTTCATTGTGTGGAATTTAAACCATAGGTTATCCGTTGTTTTTTGTTGCAAAGATCGGTATGAATTGGAATTTAAAATGAAATGAATAGAAACAGATCAAATGGAACGAATCCCCCCTGAAATATATATCTCATATTTTGAGCTCGGACAAATATGTGATCACATGCAAAATCCGATGACCCATCCCTATTGGCTAATTATTGATAACCCGCCCACATCTCAGACCCGAGACGGCTCAAGAATATTGACATAAAATCATAAGGCGTGCTTTATAAGAGGGAGCCGTGATGCCTAACGCTGTATTGTCGTCTTCAGCGCTCTACGTCACATAAAGAGATTATTAGTATATGTAAATCGATTAGGAAAAGGCTATGGTTTCTAGCAATCACCTAACGGAGCTGATTCTCACATCTGCCATTATCCTTGTCAATGTTCCTGAGATAATTCTAATTGCTAAAGCCAAAAAGAGCTTGTCGCTGTTCCACTTCCTTCTTTTAAGTCTGGCTGTGACTGATCTTCTTGTTGGGCTGTCACAACTTTCTATAACGGTTTCTGAAGTGCACGGTATCAAGAGGAAAAGGCTTAAACTGAACAGCATCCTATATTTTACCGTTGCAGCATCTGTGAATCATGTCAACGCGATAACTGTTGATCGTTTCCTCGCCATCATCTGGCCTCTGAAACATAAGTATCTAGTCTCACGAAGACGCATAGCCATCTACATTGCGATTACTTGGTGCATCAGCATTCTGACACTTATGCCATTGTTTGTTGCTGACAGCATGGATTACGTAAGACGGATACTCAGCATCATCATGTATGCATACAGTGGTGTTATGATCTTCGTTTACTCATTTATCATCTATCGGGTCGTCGTAGTTCGTGGTAGGGCCATTAGCATAGCCGCACAACAAGACAACGCAACACAAGCAAGTAAAGATGTGCAGCTTGTTGTCGTTTCAGTCGTCCTTACGATAACCTTCATGATTTGCACGATTCCGTTTTGTGTTTTTGCGTTTATCACAGAAAGTGTCCCAAAACCAATCAAATACTTGCTGCTATCAAATTCACTTTGCAACCCTTTCGTCTACTTTTTCTGGAAGCTTCTACAAGCAAAATTCAAGTCCCCCACGCCTACCACGACGCAAATGCAAATGACAAAGTCAACATAATTTCCTTTAACTGGCTTCCAAGTAAAACGTCATTTATGACAACCTCTTCAAGTGTCAAAATTGGACAGAAAAAAAGACTTGCTTGAATAACGCACAAATATATTGATCTTGATTGTGAAAACATGAAAGACCCCAGAACAGTATTCTCGGTATTTAGTGTTATGTCTGTTAGACAATGAGTGTCTGCAAAACAGCATTCTCTTGTAAAATTAAATGACTATTTGACAACTTTTGAATATTTTGCTGTTATCAGAAGCAATTCTTATTGCGATTTCTTTAGATTGTGCCTGATTGATTTAACTTCTAATCTAAACTAGAAGGCAATAGTAAATTTTTCTGATTGAACAATATTTAGAACGGATTATTGTTATATTCTATTTAAGTATCAGCTGTAAACATGAGTTTAGCAACTTTGATTAATGCTTTAATGAATGCACAAATGCTTTTCAAAGCAATAAACATATGTCGTCTTTCTCTGATTCAGTTCCGGTCACTTATTTTAGAATTGGACGATAATTCGTATCTTTACCTCATTACGTTTTTGTCTTTGAGGAAATGGACGGTAAAAATTCAAAAAAAGGTCTGAAACAAATTTTTCCGGAATTATTCTGGTTCAGTGAACGTGAAGCTGTGACCATTTACCTGTACATTGCTTTTTTCAAAGATTGTCACAGAATCATAACGAAGCGTAACTTTAACAACAACAAAGTGTTAAGAACCCAAGGTAAAACATACATTAAGTACCAAAAAATCTGGTACAAAAAATTCAATGGATTAACTTCGATTATATTTTTGAAATTTCGGTGTAAATTTCGGTGAGAGTAGAATGAAAAAGCTTCGGTAAGTAAAGTAATGAAACAAGTAAAGCAAAGTTATTTTTATCTTCAACATAAAATTATCTGGAAGGCAATCTTAAAAGTTACAAGAAAATTTTGATGTCAGCCCAATAAATGGAACTGATTGATTGTCAAAGCCAGATTGTCAAAAACTCTTATTTAAAGGAGGTATTTTTTATTTCATTTCTTGTTTTCGATCGTCAATGTTATCCGATCACGAGGGATATGATATTATGATCGATTTTGTGTTAAAAAATGAGGCGTCCAAATTGAAACCGCTGGAACGTTAGAAAGAAATAACTAAGAGAAATAATGAAGGGCAAGGAGAAGCATCAGTTTAGCCTATTAAGAGAACTTGGATAAAGAGACCGAAAGAAAAGAAAGAGAAGTTGAGCTTGGTTGATGACGAGGGAGAATAAGAAACTGAAAATTGATAACAAAATTGAAGGAAAACAATGCTTTTTTGGATGCCCATCGGTGTGAAACGAGATTTTGCTTTTGTTTGAAAATTTCGGTTTCAAAATATTTCAGTTTTGAAAAAATTCGGTGAAATTAATTTTCAGTTGCCCTGCTTCACCGAAATAAATTCCACCGGTACTTAATGTATACGACAGGCGAGAGGGGAGGTATGGCGAGTGAATGTGCATTCTACAGAAAAACACTGGCGACTGAAGAAAGGCATGATCAAGGCACTTAGTTGTGTGATTGGTTATGGCCCCATCACACCTTACAAATTTAGAGACTGTTACAATTCACTAACACGTTTCTGAAAAGACTCATGCTTAATAATAATCATATTGTTAACTGCCTACAGACATTTGAATTCTACCTTAGCCGCAAATGGTAAAAGCACAAATGCGATTCAAAGAATGATATGAAATTAGCAAGTTTCAGAAATATTGTGTGATGAAGTTGGTTTTGTTTTGTTTTGTTTTGTTTTGTTTTGTTTTGTTTTGTTTTGTTTTGTTTTGTTTTGTTTTGTTTTGTTTTGTTTTGTTTTGTTTTATGCTGTGTTGTGTTGTAGCATTAGTAAAGTATTTTATAAGCTGCTCTGTGCCGATGCAATCTGCTACAATCGAGGAAAAGACAATCTACTTGACTCTGCTACATAAAATTGACAAATTGTTCACATTAGTTATTGCCTTATTACAGCATGGAACTTGGGGCTCAGCTGCCAAGACAGTCATAAAGAAATGTTCAGTTATTTTGTGCTATGCTTTGAGGTGAGCTTTACATTGCTAATATAATGCTTGAGAATTTTGTGTCAAGTTGATAGTTAATCTATTTTGATCTATAAAGAGTATAAATCTTATTATACTAAACCAGAGGTACTCAGACGCATTTGCTGCTAATTTACAACAAAAGCAAAACTAAGGATCTTCGAAAAACTTCCCATTTATCTCCTAAAGATGCCCTTTCTTGAAGCTGTGTGAGAATCCTATCTCCTTGCTAACTTTTCCTATTGTGGTGAGTCTTACAAGTTGCAATGCTGTTTTTCATTTGTCTTTAAATAAGACAGACCATAGAGGACCATATGACCAAAAATACGTAACAGGATTAACTGTTTTTTGGCTTGGTCAATAAATTTTAGTACCAAGACAAAATTGTAGTGATTTAGTAAGAAAGAAAATAATAGGTTCATGTAGCTGTATCTCGCGAAGCGTCTTCATAAATGTGGTTTTTCAAAAAAGTTTAGTGAGATTATATCATGAAGCATTGTGGTTCCATCACTTGGACATGAGAGAACAGTACAGTACATAGACCTGTCTACTAGCATAGTCAACCTAGCTACAAAAGAGCGATTTGTTATTCTGTTCCAGCTTTCACAACTGATTCCAACAAAATGTAACAAAGTCCAACAACGAACGTGTTTACTGATGGCTTCTGCAGCAGGCATTGAAACTTCGAAAAATGCAACAGATGAAAATGAAAAGGTCTGTAGTCTTCTTTTGTATTCACACTTCAATCAAAGAATACTCTTTGCTGCCATGTCGATAGAATTCTTTCTTCGTGAAATGATTGCTCTTTTTTATATAACAATAAAGATTTACAAACACTGGTAAATTTTTCTGTCAGACAACATCAATTTTAATTCTGGTACAGTAGTAGATAACCGCTTGGTCTTTGATTATTCAAATGAAAGCAAGAACTGCTTCTTTTTATCTTGCATAACAATAATTAATAGGTTTTGTAAACCAGCATCCTCAATGTGCATGTAGATAAAATAACTAAGTACACGCTGAATCTTCATTTCCAATTTGTCTTCTCCACACCTGGTCTTCTTCAAAGGTTCAAAAGGAAAGAAACAGGCGATAGAACTTGCCGTGTAACAGCGGAAATGCAAAATCTTTTTTAGATGCGCATACTGAATGATGTTGTTTCTTACATTCAAAAATGCGAACGAATATACCAGGAAAGCGTTCAAGATCAGCCCCAAAGTGGTGTGTAGATCATGCATATATCAGCATTTATTCATGCAACTATTCTTCGTTTACATCCAAACATACTCCCGTGCCATAGAAAGCTTTCTCTGTATACAGAATGTCCAAGGGAGGGTCATGTACTTTAGTAAGAAGAAGAAAAGTAACTGGAATCCAGACAAATAGACACGCTTCGTTTAAGTCTGGCTTATTTTCGTTGTTGTAAGAAGGCAAGGTCTATCTGAGTAAAGAATGTATCAGTTGTTTGTACATGCATCTATAATTCTTTAAATATACATTACTGAGGAAGGTTCACGACCAAATCGTCTGATAATTATTTTCAAGGCTATAAAATTGAATTTATAGCCATAATCTTTTGCATCTGATTATAATTGTTGTACTGGTCAACAAATATTGTTAGTTCAGATCTTTTATGCATTTCTCAAAACCACTTTTAGGGAAGACAGATCTCACCTTGCCAATGTTGATCTGCCTTGAATTCGAAGCAAAAGCAAGACTAGGTTACAAAAGCACTGAAACAATCATTGACAAGGCTAAAGATCTACACAGCATTGATGCCAAAACGTTCGAGACTATTGCAGGCAAGCAATTTTATAATAACTGTCGGGCAGACAGAGTTTTTTCACACCAGTATTGTATATCTTGTTAATATCAGTAATAGCAAATAATGTTTATGAAAATGATATGAAAATACAGAAAACGATAGGGAAAAAACACGAGTGCACGTTATTCTAAATTTGAAAGATAATCAGCTTGAAGATTTGTAAAAAGGAAAGATAAAACAGCATATTAACTGACACAAAAGAAAGAAGGCAGTTGAGCACAATCTTTCGAAAGAAGGACTCAGAAAAAAGCCTTAGACCATTTAAATGTATCGACCAATGTAAATGATGCAAAGAAAGATAGCATAAAAAATACAGAAAAAAAATATGTTGCAAAATAATAAAATGATTATTTTTCCTTACAGCAACTGCTTTAGAAATCTCACCCAAGCATAATCCGGAAGGGATCAAAGCGCTAAAAATGGCTATCAAGTGTCATCTTGAAGACCAAAGAACTGACTATTTACAACTTAGGTAATAAGTTTTTAAAAAATCTGTCAATTTAAAAAATCATATGTATAGCAAATTATATTTTGTATGCTTTCACACGCCCAGTTAGCACGCTCTTGTAGTAGCTGACTATTTTGAGGCTTGTCCTGACATTATAGGGCAGAGGTCTTAAGCTAAATTGAATCTCACCGCAGAGCAAATCACAGCCCCAGAAATTTTAAATTAACTCAGGCCAAGGTAGATATAGACATATCTACCACCATGCATTTGAACAACTGCTTTGAGTCTTGGTTTAACAGTTTGTACAAAACGTACATGGCTGTAATACATTAACAGAAGACTTACTTTCGGATACGTCTGATTTCGAGACGTAGTTTAGATTAATGATGAAAGTTGTTAAAAACTCACAGCTTATGTCTCAATTAAAAAATTTTCTAATGACAAAAATTCATACAAAATATCGGTCATCAAGTCGTAACATCTCTACCACGTATACTGAAAACTTTGCTGGAACCATATAGATAAACGGTACTAAGACTCAAAATCTCAAAGTTTCAAATGAAGTTTGACTGAATTATTTTGATTGGTTACTATTCGCATCTTTACTGAAATAGTCAAACGTAGAAATACAAAGATAATTGTATCATGCCAAAAGCATGTTTAAGCTCTTTTTAATCAAGTAATTGAAAGTGCCAAAATTCCCTGAAACGTTACTCCTATAATATGAATTAAAATAATATGATTATTTTTCATTATCAATATGTCTTCGGATTTTAAGATTTTTAGAACTTCACAAGTAAAAACGTCACATTAAATCTGAAGAAATCATCATGAATTTTCCTTTTTTGTGAGTGACATTTCACAAAGATAGAGCCGTGCCTAGCTTAGATAAATTCGTGAATTATTTGCTCTTGTTCGAATTGCAGTAAAGATTTACACACACTGGTCAATATTTCTATCAATGAAGGTGGAAATAGCAACCCTCAGAGCAAAGAGGAGACTTACCAATACTACCAAAACATTTTGGAAATCATTCAGAAAGCTCCCAAGGTAAAACTTCTATGAGCAAAATGGCCTTCGTTCAAAAGTTACGCAAAGAACATACAAATTGCCAGACACTTCAAAGAAAAGACTTGTACTTGGTAAAAACTGTGGCCTAAAACTACGTACATACCTCTAGGTATTCTCTTTTAGCCTTTCAGACTTGCAATCTTTCCCACTTCACCTCACAGCTGGTTTACGTTATTCGATGGCCCTGTAGATAAAGATATAAGATAATTCAATGAACACAAGCATTTGAGGTTCAAGTTCAGTTCTCAATCAAAAGTAAAATATAAAGGCTAACTTGATTAACATGCATTGATTTCTAACCATTTTCAAATTCCCTCCGTAGAATTCGTATCCAGAAATGGAAATTCTTTGGCTTATGACAAAAGCATGGAACTGTGGAGTACATCTTTTCAGGTAATTTTGTCTCCTTTCAGTTTTCGAATTTTGGCCACAGAGACGTGCGCAATTCAGTATACATGCTAAAGAATAAAAGTAGAACACTTTAGTATGAGAGAATTTGCTTTTTGTACAATAAGGAGTCGAAGTAGTTAAATTTCTTCCTCAATTAAATTCAAATTCAAGCTTTGAATTATAATATACTAATAGTAATAATAAAGATATGTTGAATTAATTAAGCTTAGGACACTTGGAAAAAACTCAAAAGAGCTATCGAGCCAAGTGCCCTTCCTTAATTAAACAACAATTTTTAATACAAATGAACTGAATTGGCTACTTGTTGTTAATTGAAAGAGACTGCAAAAGTTTTCATCTGGGATGTTATTACTAATATTTTGCATAAATTCAGCACATTCTATTTTATACCAGTCGTTAAAAAGTGGTTGACTTTGAGATGTTTTCGACTGAAATTCAATCAAACTCACAGCACGTGTCATGCTTTTTCTTAGAGGATTTAATACAGACTTGTATGTTCCTCCCCAATTTACAGTACCATGATTAATATGCGGCTGTATGAATGCATTATATATATAAACAAGGATAACTTTTGGGACATGGTGCCTAAGACGAGCTGACATACCAATGTCTTCTAATATAAGATCTTAGAAATAAGCCTTTTTTGCTTGCAAGTTTCATTGTTAGTAACCTGCTTCTTATAATATTAGCGCACACGAATTTGACGCATGCGAACGATGGTGTGGCATGGCTATGAAATTTCTGGACCAGCTTGATACTTTAAAATCCAACTATACATCACATGTAAGTATATATGGCATATTGTAATTTTTTATCCTGTTATACCCAAGGCAAGTTAGAAAAATTAAGACTGCCGGTAACTATGAATGAATCACTGGTGCTGAAAGGTGCGACAAAGATGCTCAATTTGCGCCTTGTGACTTTTCTTTCTAAAAGCGAATACCATTTTTGTTTAAGTTCTAAGTGTGGACGGGAGAAATCTTTTTGCGATAAAAACTAGACCGATTGACAGAAATTTCATTATGTTTTCCAGTACCAGAAGCTGATACAACCTTTTTTATTGACTTGTATCTGCTATTAATTGGAATTCTCAGAAGAGATTGTGGAATGAAATGAGATAATTAGCCTCACAAAGAATTTTATCTCTCTTAACTTCTTTGATTGGATTTTGATTAATTTGATATTTTAGTAAATCAAACCTTAATTTCTAGATATCAAATTTACCTATCCCAGCCAAAACCCAGTTTAAGTGACAGAAAATCCTCTTAAAATTTATTCTTTGTTAAGATGACATCCGTATTTGCTGAAATATTGGAAAAGAGAGAACGCACATCTATTCGCAGCCAAGTTGAAGAATGAAAACAAAGCACTTAGATTCTTCAATCCGGGGAGATTCATTAACCTTGTTTAAATATAAACCATTCTGAATTTGTGGTTAGATTCAAAGAAGTTTATCTTAATGTTGTTGCAGCCATTTGATTTACTTCGTTTGCTGTAAGAACTGTTGCATCAAATGAATTGCTCCCGTCCTTTCACAACTTCTTGTAGTTCTGCGTTCTTGTATCCGTTTGAACCACGGTCACAAAGACACATAAAGGATTGAGAATGACCAAAAAAATATTCAAGATGTTGGGTAGCCTTTGGCAACTTTAATCAAATTCCCGTTTTGCAGGCTTACGTTGATATTTATACTAAAAGTATAGGTTGATATTTACTGTATTTATGTGACAGTGGCAGTGGCGTAACCGCGATTTTCATTTTGGGTAGGGGGAGCCTGTTTCCTTAATTAATCCTCATTTGCAGCTTTAAGATGTTCACTTCATTAGGTTTTTGGAGGAGCTCATTTAATTGTAACTCGTACTGCAATCAAGTCATTTGTAAGCAAATTGTAATCAGTAACCAGGTTGATTTTTTTCAAAAGGATAATTTTAAGTTAGTTAGAACTTATGTAAACTTCATATAACACAATATCAGGATAACGGCAAGAGCCGTAATGAAAAGAAAGCTTGTGATCATTAGAACATTTAGAGGTAGCAGGTTGGACAATAGCCAAGTATCCCTAGGGCCGGGGAAACCAGGGAGCGAGGGAGGGGGGCATGGCCCCTGTACTTTTCTCCAGAGCCTAATCAAATTTTTAGACAAAAGTAGAAGAAATCTGGTCTACCATTCTGTAAGTTATAGTGCTAAGTAATCTCTTAAATATGACCTAAGCTCAAGCTTCGTAACTATGTTTTTACTAAAGGAAACATTTGTAAAATTGAAGATGGGAATTTGATATAAAAAATCGGTCATTGTCCAAGTTGTACAACGAGTAACAGCTTGACTTAGGCAATAGATTAAGAAACCTGATCTAAAATGAACTTGGTGCCAAAACCAAACGATGGAGTCTTGTTTTTTATAGCCTAAACTGTCTCTTTGTTGACGGAAAGTTTCTCAAAGACGTTACAAAAGTGAGAATATGAGAAATGAAGGTTTAGCAGATTTTCCCTTTGAAAATATCATTGGAAAAGTTTCAAAGTTTGATTTTTTCAATAATCCATTTCTACTAAAATAGAGAAGATCTAGACCTAATAACAACTTCTTTCAAAACTCGTTTTGACCAGCCCATTTTGAAAGTTTTGAAGCTCAGAGTATTTTTTGCCGCATAATATTTTATTATCAGTGCTGCTGTTAATATTTCAATGCTAATGTTATTTGTTAAACCGTGATTCATTTATTTTTCTCCTCCATCTCATTTTGTTGCCTTTTTAAATCTAATAAGGCTTGATTACGAGTTACAATCAAAAGGTTATTGCCAGGGATTTCCTATTACATGTCAACATTACAATGAACGAAACTGTGCGACATAGTGATAAAAGAAAGTATCAAAATATTTCCTCGGATTTTCCCTCAGCCAAAATCCACTTTTAAATACAGCTTCTGGTCATCCCTAAGATACCATATTTCGATTTTTCTTTTCCTAAAGGCCTTTCCTAAAGATCATTTGCAGATGTACTTTGTTGTCTTCTTTGCATTAGCACATCTTACTATGGCTCTTTACCTCGTAAGAGCTCTTCGAAAAATGGCTTTCATTTTATCTAAATCTGAGATTGTTAGTGAATGGAAGATTTTATAACAGCAAAATCTAACTGGCTTCCTTTGCTGCTATTGACTGTGAAAACTTAAAGGTATTGGTTTACAATGCTTCTGGTCTGTAAATACCGACAATATAATCTCATACAGCTAGCAGCCAGTAGCGTAGCCTGGGTGGTAAGATTTGGGTGGGGGGGGGGGCAATGATGAGTTGGACAGAGGTAAATGGGGTCCACATATTTTTGAAGACCAGAAAACCTGCCACCTCCCACTACGCTATGGAGTTACCTGAAATTGAAGAATCTGTTTCTCCACACTTAATAAAATATTCTCTAATTGTTATTCCGAAACGGCTTCTATCCCATACGCTAATTAGCTGAAAAAACGTAAATCTAATTGAAAAAGCACCTTTCTTACAGCAAATAGGTGCTTCCTATCAAGTAAATATAAAAATGAATTAGAGCACTATTAAGCCGGTAATTTACAATTTTGGTCGCTTTATTAAAACATTCACCGAAACATTATGAAAAACATATGGTTCTTCGTCCTTTAATCAGTCTTTAATTAAAATCTATGGAAATAAATATACTGGTATTGACAACAATGGACCCATGCAGCTCTTAAATCAAAACTGACCACGACGCAAAAGCACAGATCATGCTAACCATATCGATGAGCATCGCATATAATTTAAAGGGACTCTTCACCACGTGACGTGAATTTGTAATCCATTAGAAGATAGGAAGTACACGGAAAAGATATCAGAGAGGGACTATGGTTTCTAGCAATCATCTAACGGAGCTGCTTATCACATCTGTCATTATCCTTGTCAATGGTCCTGAAATAATTCTAATTTTAAAAGCTAAAAAGAGCTTGTCGCTATTCCAGGTCCTTCTTCTAAGCCTGGCTGTGACAGATCTTCTCGTTGGGCTGTTGCAATTTATTCTAACGGTTCTTCAATTATACGATGTTGAAATTAAAAGCTTTAAACTGAACAGCATTTTGTATTTTACCATTGCAGCATCTGTGAATCACGTCAATGCGATAACTGCTGATCGATTCATAGCAATCCGCTGGCCTTTGAAACATAGGCATCTAGTTTCTCGAAGGCGCATAGCCATCTACATTGCGATTACTTGGTGCATCAGCATTGTAATGTTAATGCCACTGTTCATTAGAAACAGCATGGAATACGTAAAGTATATACTCAGCATCGTCATGTTTGCATACAGTGGCGTCATGGTCTTCGTATACTCATTTATCATCTATCGGGTCGTTGTAGTTCGTGGTAGGGTCATTAGCATAGCCGCACAACAAGACAACGCAACACAAGCAAGTAAAGATGTGCAGCTTGTTGTCGTTTCAGTCGTCCTTACGATAACCTTTATGATTTGCACGGTTCCTTTTTGTGTTTGTGCGTTTATCACAAACCATTCCCCCAAAACAGTAAAATACTTGTTGCTATCCAATTCATTATGCAACCCTTGCATCTATTTTTTCTGGAAACTGCTTCAAGCAAGATTCAAGACACCCAGGCCTACAACGATGCAAATGCAAAAGGGTATGCCACCGTGATTTTTTTATTTGGCTTTCAAGTAAGATGTTATTATTCATGACCACCCTTTTCAGGTACCACAATGGGACAGAGAAAGAGACATTTTTGAATCACATATAGATTGTTCTTGATTGTGAAAAATGAAGCATCTGAAAACAGTCTTCTCAGTGCTAAGGTTATGCTATACTTCTTTTGTAGCATGTAGCATGTAGCAAGTTTCTGCAAAAGCCCTTACCTTGCTATAAAGAGACAAGCAGAAGCTTACAGTTTTTTCTTGTAAATTTTATTTTACAGTATTATTGGTTAAACTAAAGTAGTGGAAACATCAATTATATTTTTCGTAGTACAAAATAAGAATATATTATCATCGTGCTGCATTCATATAACCAACGTTATTGATTCAACAGCAGTGAACATCAGTTTCAGTGTATTTTCAATCTGTTATATGTCATGAAAAATTCACTAGCGAAACTTGTTCCATTTTCAATACAGGATTTCACTATCTTTAAACGGTTTTTTTGTTTTTTTGTATAGGAGGAGACTAAGATTGGATTAAAATTGAGTTCTAATTTTTTTATGCAAAAAATACAGTTTGATGTCTGTGTCTGCTATTCGTAGCATTAACTGTCAATCTGATTAACTCAACTAACAATAAAGAATTATCTAGGTAGTAAGAGTGATATTTTTCTTCTTTTCCAAAGAATGTTGACAAAATCTTTCTTGATAAGCATCGGCACTAAAGTAGTAGAGGGCTTGGTTTGGTTCGTATGTGAGCTGTAGAAACAATTCTTCTTTGTTAACAGTTATTGTTCTAACGAAATTTGCGTTACTTGTCGTGTTCCACAGGGATCTGTTACCAGTCCTCTCCTTTTGCTTGATTGCATTAATAGTATTCCAAAAAGTTTTATCTAAGTTATCTGATTATTTTTGCCGATTCCACTAACATCTTATTGGGTGAGAACGTTGTGACGCACTTCCAACGTTGATAAATGTTGAATCCAGAATGTTTAAGGGCAGTCTGTCCCCTATTGTCCCCTAAACGATTTAAACCAATCAGAGACAACTTTGATTCAAGAGCTTTTGAATCAAATAGCTGTGTTCCGTTGAAGTGAAGCTGTGGCTAGAAAAATGTTGTTCCCTTTTTGGTTTGTGCGACAGCTATGCCAACAGCGAAAGGAAATGCTTATCACCATTCAATTCCAGTAATTAAATCTTCTTGCCATTTCCAATGGCTTTTTGCTCGCAGTTTCAAATGTTTTGATAGTTCGTACCTTTATCTTCAATTGAGAACTATTAACAAAAAAATATATTAAAACGATCTCACCTGTTGATGTGTTGAGAAGACGCGTAGAGAAAAATCGAGTTCTGTTTGCTTCAATTCAAGATTCCCTTACTAACTTACTCTACGATTATTTATACCTTAACTCTAAAAAAAAATCTGCTGACGAAGGATGTGTGAGTATGGTGTAATGATGATGTGATGTGATGTAATGGAGATGGAAAGTTCTAGATTGAGAAACGAGAGAGGCTGAATAAGCATGACGCATTGTAGCAATGTAAAGCTGAAAGAAACAGTTTAAATTAGCAGCACTATAAAATGAGTAAATACTTTATCGCTACAATGTCATCCACTACCGCTGCTAGGCCACTCCCGCTGCTAGGCTAATTCTAATTCACAGGGGCAAGGTAAAGTAGAAAATTACAAAAATTGCATTTTATCTCAACATTTTTGTCCGGGATTGTAGGATGGCTATGGTGCGATTCAATACTATGTAGCAATACTATGTGAATTGAAAACATACCTAGAATACACTGAAACTACGTGTTCCAAGTACTTTAGGCATTTAGGCAAGCTTAATTTTTCCTTCAACTCGAAATCATATAAAGGTTGCACATCAAACATAGAAGGTAAAAAGTAATAGATAAAGATCTTAGGCATTCTAGGCCGCTCTTCAGAAACTGATCAAAATATTTGGTTTATTCTTGAATGTTCTTCTTCCTCTAATGTATAAATGTTTTTGTATTCTTGTGGCAGTGTTTTTAAGGAACATCAAGACGAGATCAAAGGTTTTTTAGAGAAGGATATGGTATGAAGTTGAAATGGTTGTGTGGGGTTGTTTCTATCAGGTTATCAACTGCACAACCGTTATCAAAAGAACTATAACGCCAAAGGAATCCGGAGAACACTCAGCTTTTCCCGTCATCAACTCTGACAAAAATAGCAAGTTTAAGATTCCACGGCCTCCAATTTTGACTGAAACAGCAAGCCATTCACGAAGGTAGTTAATCGCTAGGCAAGCTGAACAATGTGTTACTCTTTCAATACGAAAAAACTCCAGACATCTCAAAAGCCCCTGTATTCAACTCATCACATCTGAAAAATGATTTATTTATTTATGGAAAATTGATTTGATTCTAGCCTGACTTTACTTCTGTCCTTCATTGTGCTTCATACATTTTCAATCTTTGGCCCCTGATCGTCACGCTTTTTCTTGCCAATATATCGTAATGTTTCTCCACACAATTTTTTTAACTAACTTCCCAATTAACTGAAAGCTATTGATTCTGGTAGGCAATATATGAGTTCATCTTATTCCTGATATTTTTATAAAGAAAGCTAGCGGTGCGATTGAAGTTGAATTACCTGAAATTAAAGAGCCCTTTCTTCGATATTTCAATAATATATTCTCATATTCTTGATTCTCAAGTTCTTGAAAAGAAAGAAGATTCCAAACCCTCTGGGTTTACACCCTTAAAAGCGGTTGATTAGGCTTGCTCTTAAATCAAAATACAGCTGCTATTACATTCGATAATTAGCCTCTTGTTAGTCAAATCCCGTGCAATCATTCTGTGTAAGAACTGTTTTTAATTAAAATCTAATTAACTAAGCAACCTTTTTACAGCAATTGGAGTTTCGTATCACGCAGAAACTTAATCAAAAACATCATTATTGATTAAAACCCTGACTTATTGGTCGTTTGTTGAGACTTTCATCCAAACATCGATGATGAACTCTGGCTCTTCCTCTTTTATTTATTCTCTAATTAAAATTTATTGAAAGAATTCTGCGATTAATGAAAACAATGGACGCACGTTGTTCTTAAATCGCAATTTATTACGTAAAAGCACAGTCTTCCAGATCATACTGATGATCCTTTCAAGTAATCTGATGATTTCTTCAACACGTGACTGATAATTTGGACAGACCGGAGAGGTTTACCGTGGCAAATCATTCTTCAACAAGCCCTAAAGCATACAACAAGATTCAAAAAGAGACTATGAATGCTAACGAATTTCCAATTACATTGATTCTCGCATCTGCCATTATTCTTGTCAACGTTGCTGAAATAATTCTAATCTTTAAAGCAAAAAAGAATTGCTCGTTATTTCAGCGCCTCCTTCTAAGCCTCGCTGTCGCCGATCTTCTCGTTGGATTGTCACAATTGACATTACCAATTGCATTGCCTGAAACTAAAATTAAACAATATAAACTTGACGGTGTTCTATGCTTTACCATTGCTGCCTCCGTGAATCACGTCAACGCGATAACTGTGGATCGCTTTCTGGCAATCTGCTGGCCTTTGAAACATCGGTACTTGATTTCAAGAAAACGAATCTTGATCATCATTGCTGTTACTTGGTGCATCAGCTTCGTGATGTTAACGCCGCGGATTGTCGGCGATAACTTTAATCATGTAAGGTATATCTTCAGTATAGCCACGCTTGCATACAGTTGTGCTATGATCTTTTTCTATTCTTTCATTATATACCGAGTCGTTGTAATACGTCGTAAGGGGATTATCAAAACAGCAAAGGGAGTAACAAATGCAGCACAGGCAAGCAAAGACGTGCAGCTCGTTGTCGTATCGGTGACTCTAACGACAACATTTCTGCTTTGCACAATTCCGTTTTGCGTTTTCACATTTATCACAGAAAGTATCCCACCACCAGCGAAATACTTGCTGTTATCTAATTCATTATGCAATCCTATCGTCTACTTTTTCTGGAAATTTCTGCAATCAAAATCAAAGATTCTCAAGCCAGCAATGTCTCAAACACAAGTGATCAATTCATCATGAAAATAGCTTACTGGCCTCCAAGCAAAGACGTTTTATCTATGATTATCTTCTTCACGTACCAGAATGGGACATAAAAAGGACATTGTTTCAAGCACAACCAATCATATGTATTTATAGTTTAAACCGGAAAAACTCACGAATTGTAATTCGTAGTAGTCTTTTTGCTGTAAACTTCTGCAAACTGGCCTAAACTAGTTTGCAGCTAGTTCCCAAAGCTTCTGTTTTCAAGAAAGATAATTCTAACTACAGGTATCTGTATTTTCTATACAATCATTTAATAGAAACTCAACATTTGGTTTTACTTTTTTCTTAGTCAATTGATCCAAGTCATTTTCCTAGTCAAGTTTCATATTCATCTTGATCTATGACATAACGTCATAAATAATCGTAGAAAAAAATATCTTTTCACTTCTTGTTTATCTCCTTGAAATAGTTATTGCCATTTTTCATTATAATTTAAGGCACGTTTTTAATAATTTATAATGGTTTAGGCTACTGTGACCTTCAACTTACAAGACTTCGAAGCTGTGGCCTTTAACTTAGCAGACTTCGAGGGTTTTTGGCATTGTTTGGGAAACGGCCAAGAGAAAGTCATCTAATGATTGAGGCAACACTTCTTTTGGATCAAAGAAAATGTGCATTGAACTCAAACAATATTACTCATAGCCTCTCTTCTCTTCATCTCCACAACAAAGTAGCAAAATGTTGAGAAGAACATTTAAATCTATATATATGATAATATCTATATACAACATATATTACAGTCATTAGTTTTAATTGTCAAAATCCTAAAACCCCTTATCAGGATTATATCACATTGTGTATTTCTCTGCTTCTAGATTTATCTTGTAGTTTATTCTTAGTAATATATTATGCTTAGTTATGCTATTCTCGTACTTTCCTTGTACATATAAATATACGTAGTTAGTTAGATTCAAGATATTAGGAAGGAGGTTCATAGAGATCAGACATGAAATGCTAAACGGTCGAAGGTAGCTAAAAGGCTTGTGAAAGCTCTTGCAGCCAAGTTTGTACTTAGGACAGGCAGTGCTAGAGAAAGAATGCGCTGTACCTCGTTAATCATTCATATTTCGTTGGAATGTAATAGGTTTTAGAGTTCACGTAGATTATGTTAGCAGTTTGATTAAAGTTTAGCCTTGGAATGTCAGAAGATGAAAATAGAAAGAAAAGCATAGCTGCTTCAAGAAACCGTAATTTTTTGAAGTTTCAGTCTTCGGAGCATATCTCGCGATTTAAAAATTTATTTTACAGTTCAACAGCCACCTCTCTTGAATAACCTTAATGATGTTTTCGTTAAAAGATTTTATTTTCTATGAGCTTACAGCACTTAAGTAACTTAAATACAAATGTCTTATTATGAATTCTCAGAATAGAATGACGTGTCTCTCCATAGCCCCCCGTTTGAGAGGTTCTGAATGACAACTTTTAGCGGGCAATGCGATGCAACAACAACAACAGTAAGCTATCGACTATTCAAAATACAGCAACAACATCATGTGTACGTTGCACTTGTTTGGCATTAGTTTACAAAGTTGCCGTTGTAAAGTTCCAAGAACAGGATAATATGGTGAGTTTATGGCCATTTTAATGAAGATATCGCGAGATTAGCAGATTCTGCTAAGTATGTTTTGATAAGAAGCTCAGGTTTTCGCTTTTCTTGATAGATCGCACGCGCGAGTACCACCATTTTCTGTTCAGTGTATGTAAGTTTCATCAGTCTCGGACCCACAGAGTAAGAAGTGTTTGATCGTGTTTGGCACCAGGCCAGTGGCGTGCTGGGGATGGGATCGCAGGGGGGGGGGCAAAGGGTCAAAATGGCGCCTCACATATCTTCCAATTTTTCTTCAACGTATTTGAAATGGGCAGAAAAGTACAAGAGTTTGGAAGCACGCTGATCTATATATATCTATCTATCTGTGGCGTACCGTAAGACCTTCAAATGAGAGTAGAGGGGGTACCAGAATCTTATTTTTTATAGAGTGAGTCTGGTACCAAGGAAATAACTGACAGGACGTGATAGAGAATTTTCAAATAGAGTATGTTATTCTTTGTTAAACCTAACAGTATTTTTGAGTATCTTAGTGGCTGTATCACCAAACTGCACAACAATGATAATCAGGAACGCCACTATTGAGGGTGGTTAGGGTAGGAAGGGCACGGTAAGATCGTTTGGGAGCATGGTGAAGGCGGTCGCTATCATTGGCGGCAAAAATTGCAAATAAGACGTTCTAGGGATGATCGGAAAATGCATCCAAATATTTACAACATCCCCTGTAGGCTCATGAAAAATCTGCAAGGCAGGCCTTGTTTGGGTTTGCTGCAAATTTGCCGGTTTGAAAACCATCCTCTGGAATATATTGTGTCAATTCACAAAATCTATTTACATATTATCATCAGACCTGCCAACCGATTTTTGAGTTTGAGTATACATCAGAACAAGCCCAGGGTATTTCTTCAGAGCTTTTTCTTCCTATCATTTTTTATCATTTCAGTAAATCAAAACTCTTTGCACCCTCTCAATAATTTTATGAAATGTTGCCTAATCTGAACTTTGACCGCCAAGCCAAAATTTTTTGAGAAGTTCCTCAAAAACACCCCCACACCCTACCTTGGTACAGCCATGGTATACTTTGTGCAAAAATCATTAAGATTTAGTGTAGGATCTTGAGATGGTGTTTGACAATCTTCGTTCAGTGCATCAAAGTGAGTAAGAAAAAAAGAAGTGGTAGGTTGCAAGGTGATTATAGGAACAATTGTTGGTGATGAATGGTTCCTATATTAATTTCTTTGTAAGTTCTTTTATGGGCATGCTGTCGTTTTATGTCTGATTTAACGTGCAGAAAACACGGAGCCAGCAAGAGACGATGTTGCGTGACAGTTGCATCTTGATGAATTTACTGACTGACTACAATTTAGGGCGTATACACATAAAACGAGGGGACGCTACAAATGTGTTGTTTATTATGTTACGTGGATACGAAGACAATGGAAAATGTTAATGACAGAAATACAATGAAGGACATGATTACATTTAGACAATGGTCACTACATGGTTCTTGTTCTCTTCGAAGCGATTTATCGTAGATTTTTATACAGTGTCCACCTTTCTATTTGTTGGGTTCTTTTACGTAAATTGTCCTCGTTTGGTAGCTATTTGGCTAAGGCACCTTCCACACCCTTATAAGGTGAAAATTCATTTTGGCACCCCTGATGTTTGATCAGCAGGGGGGACAATTGCCCCTTTGTCCCCTCTGCCAGCACGCTGCTGCACCAGGCTGCATACTAGGTAGCAAATCCCGAATATATTCGGAGTAGAGTTCATGGTATGCACCCTTTGACACTCTTAGATATTAACGTGTCGGTTATGCTCTAGTCCTTGTAATAGACGGAAAGATTTTATCCACACCCAGGCCTGTCAATTTTCAGTTTGATTATGAGTGAGTTTTGTGAAAAGGTAAGGGAGATGTTTGGGTAGTCATGGGATCTCAAGGTCAGGGACAGATCCAAAATGAATTGAGACTGCCACACAGGGAAAAGCGGGATTTGGAGGCAAAGCTCTAGAAACTTTCCCATTGCCATGCCCTCTGGTTCCTCGAAAATGCCTATTTTGAGTAGACAAAGACCCTTTTTGCAGGATGCCGTCATCATCGTCATTGTACCTTCAACCAGGTCATCAAGTAATTCAATCTGCTGCACTTTCAGAAATATCAGAAAAATGTAGCTGTAGGAGCGAGCAGAGCCCTTTCTCCAGAGAAAAGATATGCCTTCTCCAGAAAGAAGTTTTGTTTGCTCCACTAACAATCCAGTACAGTGTAACTCTAACTCAAGGGAGATTATGCTTTCCTGTACATTTTTCAAGCAATTTAATGTGTGCTAAAATCGCAATAGTGCTAATCTTCATTTCGGACAGGCAAGAAAAGAAACGATTATAATGAACTAGCTCTCTGACAAAAGACATCACTTAACCTGTGTGAATTTGCTGTTATTTAGTCATTTGATATGCCTTGTTAGGAAAGAAGGGGGCTTTTGCTAGGATTTAGAATAGAAAATGAAAAATTTGAGTAGACCAAGGAATTTATTGCAGAACGGGTGAGAAGTCTGCTTTGATATGTATGAGCATGAGAAAAGACCAAATGTGTGTGTCTCAGGCACAATGCATGAGATTTGGTAGTTCTGTGCACCAGTATCATATATTTGTAAAAGCTCTACCGCTACAGTTTTATTTACAAAATTGTCAACTGCCCTGTTTGAGGGACATTTTGAAAACAGTTAGAATGTCTCTCCTCCAACTTTGATGAAAACATAGTATTTAAATCCAACATTGTTTTCAAATTGAAAATTGTGTGCACTGGCTTCCGTTTTAATATGAGAAAAGGTTTAAAAGCTTTATAGATTATCTGAATAAAATATTTAGTAATAGTTGTAGCCAAGAAGTCTGTAAAAATGTAAATATGCACATGGCCCAACACTGTTTATAACTGGTATTGTTGATATGATCACCCTTCAAATGCATTCATCTTTGTTTATCCCAACACCCAAAGCGTTTCAAAGTACTGCTGAATAATTGAATTTAATAAAAAGATATGATTCTAGTTGTTGCGCTAGAAGCAACACCTGAACCAAAGATGATAAAAGCAGGTTATATTAAAAAATATTTGTTGTTTTTGAACAATAGACTTTAAAAACATTTTAATAGGATCAAATATAGTCATAAAAATCAGATTAAAATTGTCTGAGAACATAACTCACGTCTGTATTCACCAGAGCAAAATATTTCCAGAGTACAGGTAACATCTCACTTCCATTAATATTTTTCTAACTCTGCACCAAGTTTGCATCTTCTATCGCTGTTTCTGTTTGAGCTTACATTGAGATGCTGAAATGATATGAAAGGTACCATTTAATATTATCTAGGATATGATACGATATCTCCTTACAATGCTAAATTTAAAAACTTTTTTATCAATATGCACACTTAAATTTCATTCTGTTCTTTCCATTCTAGTTCAGATGAAATTGACTGTTTAATATGCCTCAGGTTGGAGGGGTTCAGCTACTGTTACTAGTTCTGGCTGTGCCAACACAGTATTTTATATCAAAATGGATGACACCATCCTCTTCAGATAGAGAATACATGACACGGAGGTGGGTGCATGTTAGTTTAGTTGCAATGACTTAGGATAGTATTTTTGCAAAAACATTGCCAGATAATTAAATTTTATGTGTCTCTTGACAAAATAAGATCAGAATTTCTTCTACAATCAATCACATAAAAGAATTTAGTGATGATTTATTCATAATTTTCCAATGGGTTCTTTTTTATCAATCTTTAAAATTACTTTTTTACACATGATGTTGCAATGTATATCTATTATTGAAAAAGTAATTTGAACTTGGAACTGGGATATAATGTTATCAAAATGTTGAATTTTTCATTCATTTATTTTTCCAGACTTATAAATGGCGTCCACAATTGCATTCAAGCTTTTACAAACGCAAGTACTTGGAAAAAAATTCTCATCAAGTTTGTAAAATTTACATCACCTCCATCAAGAACAAGGATAAAAGATATGGGGGAATGCCCAGCTAAAGAAGTATTCTCATATCAAAATAAAGAGGGATATTTTGCATCTTCAATAGACATCAGGAAACCAAGACCAACAAGTGTTGCATACAGAGTAGGACAAGTGATAAAACACAAAAAATGGGGATACAGAGGTGTTATTGTTGGCTGGGATGAAAGGGCAAAAGTAAACATACTTATTTGTTCAGTACATTTAAACTGGCAAGCTTCATGCATTCATTTTTAGGCAAAATCATTTCAACGCTATCTTAACACTATTGTTAAATTGTTTTAGTTTTTGTAAATATCCACTTATGTAATTTATTTTCTCCAAAAATATTATAGTTTGTATACAGTGAACAATCGGGTAAAAGAAGCCTGACTAGGTTCTTATGTATATTGGGTATTTCATAGGAAACGGGGTTGTTTAGGTTGTTGTTTAGGTTGCTAAAAATTGGTTCTTACTCATTGTAGGGATTTCACCAAATTTCTTTTGTTCCATTTCAAACTTAAATCATGTTTTTTACTGGGCTAGTGGTCTTGAAGTTTCAATGAATTGCACACTTGTTAATGGAAGTCTCTACTACCTACTTAAAATGTTGAGAAAGTTGAGCAAAAAAGAGTCTACCAAAGACTTGAATTTAAGTAAGATTTGAACAGTGCAACACAGCTTTGGAATATTGAGATACTGAACAGAGTGCTGAATACTGCATTAAAATAGCTATTTTGAAGCATCTAATAACACAAGTTAAATGTTCAATGACAATGAGTAAACAGCTAGAGTTTTAATGTCATTTGGTGATCCCTACAAATAAGAACCTATTAATTTCAGATTTCAGGCTTGATGGGTTCTTATAAAACGAGGCTCTAGTTTCATAATTTCAGTTTGTAAGATCTCAATCCACTAGTTTTTTTATACATGGGTGTCTACTGTATTATTTCTGCTGCATAATGTTGACTCCCTCTGAATTTGCACATTAACTTGTGTGTTATCTTGTTATGACCTTGCTTTGACCTGATGCTCCGTCTTTCTCATTCATATTCTCACACCAAAGCAGAGGCATCCTTAACATAACTCACAAATTCCTATATCAGCTAATCACCATTGTTTGCTTTATCTTTTTCTTACTTTTCAATTACTTTCTTAATTTTTCATTTCCTTCATTACCTTAATTGACACTTCTCAACATTTTTTCCCCCCTCCCTGAACTGCTGTTAATTTCACTTAATCAAAACTGTATGATAATATGTATAGTTCCATAGGTTAGTAAATTAATTAATACGTCCGTAGGTTAGTTTTAAAATTAGGTTCATTGACACATGACTAAACTCTCCTTGTCTTCATTATCTTTACTTGTCAAGTAAGACAATCAACCTTAAGGGCAGTCCATAGAAGTTCAGGCTCACATTATTATTTAGAAATCTGATTTCTTTCGAGGCTATGGCCAGGGGTAGGTATGTGCCACTTCCAAGTGGTGTGTGTTTTTGATACCAATAGTTTCTTATGGATTTTTTATTCTTCCATGTTGTAGCATTGCAACTTATTCACAAAAAATAGATTACAAAAGCCTTTATAAATTATCTGGTTATCATTTTGAACCATTTGAAATTTTGCTTGTCAATCCTATTTGTTTTTCTTTGCCACCAGGACTGATTTTATGGTGATTGTGTTGCATTTACAAATGAGTGATATATGATATATTCTTGTTTTTGCTTTTATCAATCGAGTGGTAAAATAATGACATATAGAATTCTTTTCTGAGTTTTTTAAATTGAAAGTATAAATAGGGCAGCCTTGCATATCATAAAGCAGTTGAATCTAACAAAAGTTGACTGTGTATTCTTTGAGATTTTGTGATGTAGTTTAAAAATATATTCTTATGAAGCGTTTATTTTACCACTCAGTTGCAATAAACTTAAGAGCAAAATTTTTTGATTTCCTCAAAACAGGCCCCAGAGTCTTGGATAAATGTGAATCACAAAAATAAATTGGTAAGTCAAATTGACCTTTATTATAGTATCATACTTTATTTAAACTGGAGGAGTTAGAAAGCTTTTAAATTGCAACTGCAGGGTTAAGCCCATTGTCTTTTTGTGCCATCTGCTTTTCCTTCTCAGCCTTTTCTCTGGCCTTTTCCTTCTCAGTGACATTACGTGACTATGTCTTCCTGATGCATTCGCTATATGCCTTTATGTCTTGTTTTTACGTATTGAGACCCATTTGTCTTTCCATCATGATGCATCTTTCTACCTTCAAATCTGATATCCACTTTAAGATTTTTGTGTATGTTTTTATAGCAGCCCATCTTTTACTTTGTGTCATTCTAATAACAGCTTGTTCCGCTTTAAAACTGGTTTCAAATAATCAACTTTTAAAACTTATTGTAGTATTTTGGTTTCAGCAGCGGCACTGGTAACTAGGCCGTGAGGGGAACAAAGTAATAAATGGCCACGCCCCTTTTATTGTAAGAAGACACCCTTTTACCAATAGGGATTTGCCCTTTTACAATGGGGACCGCCCATGACTGCATATTTTAGTTACATAAAGATACTTTCGAAATCATAGAATCACGTCGAAAATAATACGTTAAATAATAGATAAAATACCCCTCATTCACCTGTTTCTTGTCGAGTCTAGATAAAAACAAGACCTATTCTGCCGAAGGACGTGTCCACCCGAGTTAACCCCCTGTGACGCCATCATAGGTTGGTTTTGAAGTTTTTTTCCTTGGTGTAATAAGAAACATCAGAGTCTACTACATTGTAGTTGACACAAACAAAGAGTTGCATTGTTGATTCTCTCCACCAGCGGCCAATTCTCAATTGAAAGGGGTTTGTAATCTATCGTAGTCTCAAGTTTTTTAGAATCAAATATCTTCAATTTTTTTTTGTCAGCCACTTTATTTATATGATCGAAGATTGTTTGTTGATAATGGCTTGAAATGGTTGGCAAAGGTTTGGCAGCCATGTCTTTTTTTTAAGATTCTTGTATAGAAATTTCAGACCGTTTCCAAATGCTTTCCATCTTGTGCGTTCTTCTAAATTTCCAGACTGATTTTCCTTTTTGAGCCAAACATTATTAAGGCCGGTCATTTCCCTTCTATTTACCATCCTCCCTGTTAACCACAAAAAATAACATCCAATTTGCTTTTAAAGCAGTAACTCATAAGTCATAAGGCCTCCGCCAGTTTACCGTGGTCGCGAAGCAGGGTAAAGTGCCCACTCTATTTTCGGAAATTCACAAATTTCCATTCTTCTTGAGCCTAATTTATTTTTTTCAGCCATCATAGAATTGTGCCCGGAAATGATAATGTTTCTCACCCTATGATATATGTTCTACTGCAACTCTGGACCTCATTTTCGTGCTCTAGTCTAAGATATATTTTCCCATTTTTATCTTTCTGTCACACACTAGTATCTTATCTTGTCACATCGTATCAAATAGAATTACACCCTATCATATCGTATCGTATCACGTTTTGTTGTATCTATCGCAGTCAAAATCTAAGATTTTACTTTGTTTAATCAAGCAAGTCTTCTTTATCAGTCAGTCCCCTTTATTTTGCGCTCTGTGTGTCTAGTGTAGTCATCCTTAAGCTATTTTCGACTGAATGACGATCAGGGCCACGTCATTTCTTGAAGTGTCATTCCTCTTCAACTGTGTAATTGCTTGTGATCTTCATATGGATTTTTGCTTTCTCTATTCGATGATTAACTTTGAAGTATTTGCTATAAATTTGATGAATGAAGCATGCAGCGTCATTTTAATATGTTTTTACTGCCTGACTGCTTTGGAAGAGGGGCAAATCCTACGTAATTTTAAGGCAAATCTCTTCGCTGGAAAATGCCAAAGGAGATAATCTAGACATCGTAACTGCATTTACTTTCGCAAGGACTTGAATCTAACCACAATTCTTTTTCTATTTAAATATTTCTGTCCTTTTTCAGAATCGCCCATTCATTCAATATATAGAATTAATTTTGACTCCAATCATGATAATATTCTTTGATCAGACACTTTTAATTGGCTTTCCGGAATTAGTAATAATTATGACTGTTAGTAATTTGATTAATTTCTAAGATTTCTTATCTTTTCTTACTTTTTCTGAGGTTTACATCCATTTCCAAGCGGCTGATTGTTTTGAAAAAGATCATAATCTTAAAACTGTTGTAGTTAAAGGTTTTTTGATTTCTTGATGTACATATGTTTGTTTTTCCATGTTGAGCTCCAGTCTAAAGGAAATTAACTTTTAAAAACCTGTAGCAAAACAGCTATGGCCCGATGACGCCATCTTTATCCCTCGTATGCAGAGACATGTTCGCGTATTGTATTAGATTGAAGCTCTTCTTCGTAGTTCTTGCCTTTCCTTACCCCATTGCAGCTGATTTTCCACTCAGTCCTCCAATAAATTCAGCTACTTCATTCAAACCATCAGTAAAGATCAGAGTATAAATATAAATTTATTTCTTCATGTTTGAATTTTCTACCCTATGCACATGATATCGAAGATTAGCTTTCACGGCAAAAATCAAAAGGGCCAAGGGACATACCGTATATTGTAAGTTTTAATGCTGCGCTAGGTGAAATGAATTCAACCAATTACTGTGTATTCTACAATAAATTGTTCTTGTTCGGTGTGAAAAAACCTTTGGATCCCATGTCCGCAACTTTTGCTTCCATTGAAAATACACAATGCAGAGGCGAAGCGACTATAAGTGTGTTAGGAATTTTATAAACTCAACAGCCTTTCGCCATCGAGAAGAAACACCGAGTGTGCTTTCTTCAGCCTACTATGTCAAAATCTAAAACCAGGAAGAACTGTGAAAAGGTGGTCACTTTGCCCAAAACGAAGACACCAATTGCATTGACAGTGAAATTGTTTTGATTGGTTTTTCGCCTATCAGGTTCTATTATTTATCTTTACTTATCTATGAATTCACATCAGCATAACCATGGGAAAGTACAATCTTCTTCAAGCATCTCTACTTTCTTTTACAAAATTAATATTTAACGTGGTTTGGATCAATAGGCTAAGGCCATGTTCCCAGGATGATGTACAAAAGCTTTTTAATCGATGATGTACATCGATTAAAAAGGTTCAAACAGTACCCTAATTTTTAAAATGTTAGTATGCTTATTAGTAAAGGCAGGGTGCACTCAACCATCACCTTACTTTCTGTCTTTCAGAAGAACGTAATCTTTGTAATTCTGCAACAGCATTTTGACCTGGTTGACTCTCCAAGGCGGTGTTGAGCATTCGACTATTAAACTTAATTGTGTATTTTTTCATCTATTTGCCATCCCATTAGCTGCATAATTTTAACTTTCTGAAAGAAGGTGCTCCTCTTTCCAATAAATATTCTTAGCAGTACATTAAAGGCTGTCGATTGCTTGAAGGTATCCACTTTAAAGAATTACCATAATGGTATTACAAATATCGTGTTTCTTAAAACGAATATCTCACACCTCTTAAGCCTGCCTTACGCGGAGACTCTGTTATGACTATGTGACCTCTCTCTACTTGGATTACATTTTTGCATTAACTTTCATACAATGTTAAGAGCAACATGCCATGTTACACGCTTATAGGCCTTAAATCAAGTTTGCTTTACAAAAGTTTAAAATCGGTTCTCATAATGAAGAAACATTTAATTTCAATAATAAGTGAATTAATTTTCGCTTCTTCTAAAGGTACTTCGGTGTCTATCTTTGTTTCGTAACCTCTTTAATTTTTGTACCCTTTTCTCTTCATTTTCACTCTCCTTACTTTTGAGGTGGTTTCTTTAAAATAATGCTTTTATTTCTTCTGAATATCTTAAGTTTTGTTTCTCTATTTGTGTTATTATCGAAATTAAAATAACCAGATATCGCTTGAGGCGCTGATTACATATTCAAGGGCCTGTTGTTCGAATCCCTGGCTTGACCAAACTTTCACCTAGAGTGAATCCTGGTGTAAGAATCACGAAATGTAGTCACATCGAGGGGAAAGTACCAAGAGACAATCCTCCATAAGCACAGCGTCTCAGTGCCCTAAAAAGTACCTTTGAATACTAGGTATCAAATACAATACAATACAATACAATACAATACAATACAATACAATACAATACAATACAATACAATACAATACAAACAAAGACAATATTACTGTTCAGGATGCGGAGACGAACCTCCAGGATTTTCACAAACGCAAAAAACCTTGTGCAGGGCGTTGTTTGTGTCAAGGAATGAAAATTTGGCCTGCCATTATTGTATTTTTTGAATTCACGATGCGGAAATTTGTTAAAAATTTCTAGCCTTTTCACCCGGATGGTCCTTAACTGGCAACAATCTCTGTCAATACTTATGGAACATTTATGATGTTTTCAAACCTTTGCATGTATCCATCCCCCCCCCCCCTTAAAAACAATGCTGTCAAATAGCAGAAACATGGAAAGGAAACGAAAAAAGAAAACATGTAGCGAAATATAAGGTTTTCCAGGGAATTTTAGGGGGCATTGTAGATCCACACCTTTTTTTCCACAATCGCTCCCTTCCTTTATAGGCTAGTTATTTGTAAATTGTTCGTCGGGCAATTTTCAATCTCTATTCATTTCTGAGGTATATCATTCATGAGGTTTGATGTTTCATTTTCACAATGATTCCATAAAAGCTTTCCTGGGACATCAAAGTCTTCAGATAATCGTCATAAACTCTCTTTTTTGCTTGAGTTTGGAGCAGTAACTTTGAATTTTCATACAGCTACAGCTGAATCCCTATAATTCATACCTTGTTCTTTCACTAAATTGGGTTTTAAAGTACCTTTCTCCCATTGAAAGTATGACTTAACAGGATTCAAATGTATTGCATTAATTCTGTGAAGTTCTGTTTTGTTTTCTTAAAAAGTTATAACATATTTTTTATCTACCAAACAGGAATGGAGAAAGATGCCAAATTATTCAGTTCTAGTTCACACGGATGACAGATCCCCAGCACAGATAACCTACATCCCCCAAGAAAACTTTGAAATTTTAACCGATACGAAGGTACACGACGATGCTTCTTCTTTGTTGTCTCTGTCAGTGGCGTACCCAGGGCCGGAGTAGTGGGGGGGGGTCTGGGGCGTAGTGGGGAAACGCCCTTTTTGCAAAATTTTCCGCCATTATTTGCTTTATGTTAACTACAGTAAATAGCAAAGTATTTTACAATTGTTATTGACACAAGCATACAGTATCCTACACCCCCCCGCAATGAGTTTTACATCGTTTTTGGACAAATCTCTAGGATCATATTTTAGAAAAGTAGGGGGGGTCCGGACCCCCCTATTCCCCCCTTGGGTACGCCACTGGTCTCTGTTTGTCAGTTTTCTG
Source organism: Rhopilema esculentum (assembly GCF_013076305.1). The sequence goes on from NW_027019328.1 coordinate 7,157,417, forward strand.
TTGCCCTGAGACGCCTTGCTAACACTTTAAGAAGGCAATGCATACGGAGTCTTCGTGAACACTTCTCCCTTCCGGGGATCTGGTATAGCAATATCTACACTGTATCATATTATACTACTTATTTACCATTTGTAATGGTATAGCTCGTAATGTCAAATACAATTTAATGTGTTAGACATTGAGCTCATCAGTTCAAGCGTTTTTCTAAAAGTTCTGCCAACTGTTTTACGTCATGGGCTCTTCAGACGTTTTAGAGTGATAACGTTTAATTTTAAGCTAGATATTAAAATTCCTCTTTACAATTTAATTGACCCAGAAGCTTGGGTTGTGCAAGATTTTCACTAGTCGCTTGTTCGTACTGGTTTGCAATAGTGACCTTGGAAAAGTTCTTGGAACGCCTTGTTGCTCAAGTGTCTTCTATATAAAATGCTGACATAGCAATCCCTCTATCCTAAGACATTGCTGGTTGTATATATGAGCATCAAAACTATCTAACAGGAATGAATTGAACCTTACCAAATCTAACGTAAATCAAACGTAAATTAAGAAGACATTGTTTAGTGGGGAGGGAGGATGTAATAGTTAAGTGTACGAAGTCTTGATGATACCCTGTCTATTTCAAAGTTTTGCAAATGTTGAACATATCAATGTCAGAAAATGGAAAATATTATTTGATTGGAAATGTTGAAAATGTTTTTCATCTTTCAAACTCTACTTGGGATGAAGAGAAAGTTTTACCACAAAAGTCATCTCAACAGAGAAAAGAGAAAACCTAACAATACTCAGCCCATATTTTTCTAGATACTACATCTCTGAATTGGGTCTTGTTATGTATAACGAAATATTTGATGAATATCATGAGCTCAAAAAGAAATGTGTATGAAATAATGTGCAAGGTGATTTTAATACAAGATATTCCTTTTTTTGTAATTGCCGTTAAAATTGCAACTATGTGTGCGTTCGTTTGAGCTGACTCGCGTTCACTCCACGTTTTGTTTGGACCCAAAGCCTTAGTTCTTAATGAGGCTCGATCAGGTGACGACGTAGACTTGAAAAGACTGACTTAGTTTGTAAAGAGTGATGATGCAAGCTGGCCATCTGATACCATCCTTGCGTATCTATACAGTTATAAAAGGCCATGCTCCCCTTGATTCATTACATCTAAAATGAGGTTCACGCAGAAGCAGCGTCATTAAGATGCAATTTACAAGTATTACTTTTGAACTCTCTACTTGGTGGGCTTTGTGGCTGTCTTAAAGTAATCACTTCCATTTTTTATTGGATTTTCTGCATACCTTTTAAAACCAATATTTAGTTATTCTCGTTTTCAAATAGGAGCGAAATGGGTAATCTGTTTTTCGACGTAGTTGTATGATTATGTACGTCAATTTAACCAGTCGGTCAGTTTTGCAAGAATAAGCTGACACGAGCCTTAAATAGAAATAGCTTTGATAGTTAACATTTTTAGTAACATGCACTCCATGTTGATTACATTATGCAATCGGCGTTGCATGTATTTCCTTCAGCGATACATCCATCGATGGCTTGCCAAAAATGTCTTTATTTTGGTCAGCTCTTATGCTAATTGAATTTATGTTTTCTTCACGAGAACTTCTTACAGATTAGTTGCTTTTTATGGGCTGGAAATTTGTTTTTATGATTTGTAGTTCAGGTGTTAGACTTGTGATTTCAAGGCGTTGACACATGTGCTTCTAGGAGCCGCATTTCTCCGCTTATTTTGAAATTAGAATCAAGACGCAAGTAAAATGAAACCCCAGCTTTATGACTATTCAATTTCCTTCTGCGTCTCAGACATACCTTCTAGATCATATTTTTTTTAGATCAATCACCCTGAAGTCGAAGATTATTTTGAAGACTTTGACGGAGCACAGTACGTACCAAGACCGTGGCTGAAAGAAATCTACCCTCTTGATTAGTAAGACAATTCCAAAACTATTGAATCATAAATCTTGTTTTACGTGTTTCTGAAAATACTATTTGCAGCTCGTTAGCCAAAAGATTAATAAAGCACTTATTTGATGTCCTAAATAGCACCTAACTTTCTATAGGCAAGTCACCTCATTAAAATTTATCTCAGGTCAAATAGAAAGATTTATAGCATTGAGTATTTGCATATCTTTAAGCTGTTGTCGGAAAATTCAGATTGAGCAAATTAACAGATCATTGCCGATGGTGTCTGTTTGAGGTCACTCATTCACTGTAATAATTAAAGCTTTAATTAGTTCTTTCGTTATAATTATAAGGTGGAGATTCTATTTTTTTGTTTACAAGGGCTTCAAATTGTTATATTCTCTTAATTCCGTAGGCCAATTCATATAGAAGACACTTCGTTTACTTTCATATTCGAATCCAAAACACAACTCAACTAAAATTCCATAACACCCTTATTAATATAACCAAGCATAACAAAACAATTGTTGCACAGGGCAACCAAAGCAAGGTTCAGCATATTACTCATAATAATAATAATAATGAAGGTTCACTTTATGACATCACTTCCCCTTTTTAAAAATCAGCGAATAAATCTTGATGGTATCGGATCACCATATCTCACCGGTTGACTCCTTACTCTTGTTGATTGACGGCGTGCGTTATTTCCAAGTCTGTGTTCGCGTTCTGCTTGATTTCCTTCTTTGTTCAACTCTTGTTCTATATCACTGTCGAACTCTTCATGCTGATCTACTCTAGCAGGAAATTTCTTGAAATGTGACACATTTCTTGTGATACGTCTTGTTTTGTTCTCTGCGGTAATCATCGTCCCTTTACGTTGGATAACTTTGTATGGGGCTTTATCAAATCTTGATGAGAACTTGTTCTTATACTGTTGTTTCACGAGTACCGTATCTCCTATTGCTATATCACTTTCTTTCGCGTGTCTCTTCTTGTCAATATACATCTTCTGATATTTCTGTGACTTCTCTTCATTTTCTCGAGCGATCTTGTGCTTGTTTATAATACTTTTCCGTTTCAGTATTGGGAACTTTCCACGAATTTGTCTGTTGAACAAAAGTTCGCACGGTGGAACTTTCGTAGTAGAGTGCGGTGTTGTGCGATATTGTAGAAGAAACCTTTGTAATTCTTGCTTCCACGGTTTTCCTTCCACGATCGCTGCTTGAATAACTTTGCCTAGCGGCTGGTTGAAACGTTCGACCTCTCCGTTTGCTTGTGGCCATTTGGAGTACTTCGGTCATGTTTTATTCCCAATATGTGTAAATAACGCTTGAATTCATCTCCATTGAAAGGAGGGCCATTATCCGTCTGTATCTTGTCGGGAATTCCATGCACAGCAAAGATACGATCTAGTTTAGGTATAAGTGTTGAAGCTTTTGTAGAGGAAACAACTTCTACTTCTGGGAAACGCGAGTAACGATCAATAATGACTACCAGATAGTCACCTGTTGGCAGTGGTCCATAATAGTCTATGTGTAGTTTCTCCCATGGTTTTGTTGGTAATTCACTCAATTGCAATGGCTCTGGTCTGTTTTCTTTACCTGTTGCTTGACAAGCAAGGCAAGAATCAATCGTTGCTTTAACTAAGTCATCTATTTTTGGGAACCACACTTTCTCTCTGATCATAGCTTTTGTTTTGGACAGTCCCTGATGACTTTCATGCGCGATGTCAATTGCCTTTTGGCGTAAAGATAGAGGAATGACTATTCTTGAGCCTCTAAGAATAATATTCTGAGCACCGATCGAAAGTTCTTCTTTGATTGCTCGATATGACAAATCGACCGACTCCCACGCACCTGAGCGAATAGCGGCGCGAAGTTTCTGGAGTTCTTTGTCGCTATTGGTTTCTTTACCAATCTCATACAGACTCATTGTCTTAGGAACTGCATTAGAAGTTACGAACTTTATGTATTCCTCAGTGAACTCTGTTTCTTTTGATGTTTTAGCAGATGGATGGCGAGATAGGTAGTCCGCAGCGTTCTCTTTGCCAGGTTTATATTTAATTGTAAACTGATATGGCTGCAAGCGTAAAACCCATCTTTCTATCCTGGCTGATGTCTTAGAGCTTGGCGATCCGTATATGATCTCTAGAGGCTTATGGTCTGTGACAAGTGTGAAAGGTTGACCATATAAAAACAAATGGAAATGTTCAATGCCCCATACTATGCTCAAAGCTTCCTTTTCCGTCTGGGAATAACGACTTTCCACATCTGTTAAGGACCTACTAGCATATGCAATTACTTGATGGTCCTTTTTTTCTTTTGAGCTTTGCGATAAGATGGCTGAAATGCCTACAGGACTAGCATCAACTGTCAGACTAGTAGATTTGTTTATATCAAAGTATCCCATAACTGGTGAAGAGGTAAGCGCTCGTTTTACCTGTTCAAACGCATTGTGATGTTCCTTTTTCCACGAAAAGATCGAGTTCTTCTTGATAAGATCTCTCAATGGAGCTGTAATTGTTGAATAATTTGGGATGTATTTGGAGCTATAATTAGCCATTCCCAACAAACTTCTCACTTCACTTGCATTTTTGGGAATTG